>JARFXV010002347.1:0-183111 GCA_031761425.1 Cosmopolites sordidus | reverse complement strand
ATATATATATATATATATATATATATATATATATATATATATATATATATATATATATATATATAAATGTCTAATGTGTCGTAGATGTTGTTCGCTAAAGAAGAGGGTTTATAAAAATCAACGCCTAAGGGGTTTTTTTTTATCGTCCACACTTAATTCTAAATAATGAAAATTAATTTGAAAAAATTAATGAAAAAATGAAAAATTAATGACAAAATGTTTACCAATCCTAACTACCACTCACTTTTGCAATTCTCCTAAAACTATAAGACGTACAAACTTAAAATTTGGCAGAAATATGCCTAATGCGTCGTAGATGTTCGCTAAGGAAGAGGATTCGTACAAATTAATGCCTAAGGAGGGTTGCAGGGTGTAAATGATAAAGTATACGCCCGTTTTTGAAATTTAAGTCCTATAGACTTGACCATTTGGCAGGAATGTTCTTCAACTCCGAAGGAGGTTTGTGGGGGCGTAAAATATAAATATATTCCGAAATTTGAGATTGTATCGTTGTGAATCCGTCGCAATTTTGTCTGCATGAAATTTATAGACAAAATTGTCATATAGCAAGTAAAAGGATTCTAAAAGTAAATGGAATTTACTCTTCGAGCAGCGAGGCGAACGGGTAATAGCTAGTGAAACAAAATTATAGTTACTTACCCAGCGTCTTGAGCTTCGTGTGCTCTGATTATTGAAAGAAGATTATTGTTTTGAAGGAAGTCACAACAAGCAGCGTAGCTAAAATATGGTAATATGGTTAATATAGAAGAATATCGGCAATGTATTCTGACACTTACCTGTAAAAATATGAGCAGCCTCTTACAGAGTTGTGTGAAAAATGTTCAGCGTTGTTCTCGTTGCCGAAGTCTTCTAATGGATCTGACCAGAGAAGGTCGCACATTGGACCAAAGGCGGGGGGGTTCTTTAAATCGATCTAACTGTAATAAAAATATTTCGGTCAATACAAACAAAATTCTATTCTAATCAAATATATTATTGAGAATTTTACTGTTTATAAATAAAAATATTTATATATCTTTTAATGTACAACATTTAGGTTTTTTATTGTTATTTTCATAAATAATTTTTTTTTGAACAATGGACAACTCTCTAATAGTATGTCGTTTTCCCTAAATTGAAAATACTAGTAACAAGTTCGGGGACCTACGTATAGTACACACGATTTTTATGTACGTATTTGTGTTTGTTTATTTTGTTTCTAATTACTAAAAATGAATTCTATATATAGTATGTTTTTATTGCAGAGATTTTATTGATTTCTAATTTGGAAAGTTGTAGGAATTTAGAGAATATTTATGGAAAAATTTTATATTGTCCACACTTAATTCTAGATAAATTTCCACCGATTCTAAAAATCAATGCTTGTGTTATAATATCCACCAATAACATGCCTAATACCCAAAGTAATTTCTGACAGTCCAAAGTCAATTTTATATCTGGTTTTTTTATCTTTTAAAAGCGCGGATGTCTGATCTACGTAAATGTTATTACAATCAACACATTCACAAATATATTACAATATTCTTCCTGTGGTGCTACAGTCAGCGAGTTTTGACCGTCTTCAATCCTCGTTGCTAACCTGATCGATCTCTAGCTCTTTGCCAGTTTTTGATGCACAGCAGTTCTTCAGCATTTCTTACATTGTGTTGCTATAATGATACTGCCATAATACGATTCCTAATATATCCTGTGATGTAGTTTTCGTCAAGTTTGCGTTCCATATACGTAAATTCGTTCACAACTTCCATATTGCTTTCGCCGATTACTCAATTCTGTTCTGTTCTTCGATTAGTTCTTATTTCCATCTCTCTTATTTTGTTTATATTTATTTTTAAACCAGCACTTTTGACTTTCAACCTTTATTTCATCATATATCTCTCATAATAATTTTTTCGATCGTGTTAATATGCCATAGTTATGTCCATATACAATAATTAATTATAATTATTAATTACAGGTGGTACGACTAGACGAACTATGTCTCTATCTATTGTCTATGTGGCCATATGTGTAACATGTGGCCATGTGTGATATGTCTATATAGACTATGTCTATGTCTATTCGATTACTATTAGGAGTAAAAATTCATCCACATCTTAAGACAT
This sequence comes from Cosmopolites sordidus, assembly GCA_031761425.1. Lineage (NCBI taxonomy): Eukaryota > Metazoa > Arthropoda > Insecta > Coleoptera > Curculionidae > Cosmopolites > Cosmopolites sordidus. The sequence goes on along the minus strand of JARFXV010002347.1, from coordinate 180,985 downwards.
GAATGTTTTTCTCTCGATGTAATCGAATCAGTTCGTCTAGTAGTATTATTTGTATTTAATAATACAGTTAATTATTGTATAGTGATAATCAGTATTAAGTTTTATGTGGTTAGGCTTTATCTGGTTGTGAAATTGTGTTTTGATGTTTAATTTATGTCCCACCAATCCTCAAAAGCGATGGTAACTGGGCGCGGCGAGATGAAAAAAAACCGAAATATCCGCCGAATATCTGCAGAATACTTTCCAACCTCTTCTACTGGCTGACTTGGAAGAAATCCCACATATTAGCAATAAAGATGGCATAATAATTAAGTAGGCTAATCACCAAAGCGTTGTCACTACCATTGACAAACCTCCCAATGCAAAGAAAGCCACAGATTATGACCTAATAACAGTGCAAATACTTAGGGAGTTACCACGTAAGGGCGGTATGAAGCTGACTCATCTATTCAACGCTGTACTACGAATCAGGTACGTGCCAGTGTAATGTAGTAATGACGGCGACATTCGGCGATGATACTGTTTTTACTCGTTACTGGAAAATAAATTCAGTCAGCTACAACAAACAAACTCCAAACAACCGTCAACAATGTCATCAATTGGACAAAGAAATGGGCGCATCAAATTAAATGAGGCGAAGTCGACCCATGTCAATTTTACCAACAGGAAATATAACTATATATCAATGACAGTCAACAAGAAAAGAATCCCACAAGCCAACGACTCAAAGTATGTGGGCATGCCAAGCTAAGATGGAAAACAAATTTGAATTTGGAAATTTGAAGAAGAAACATGAGCAACTGGATCTCAAATTCAGAAAAATGTATTGGCTACTAGAGCACCACACAATAAACTGCTACTTTATAAGCAAATCCTGAAGCCTATATGGACCTATGGCATCTCACTTAGGGGATATACCACGAAATCTAATGTAAAAGTCATGCAGATATACCATCATCCATCTAGATCTGAAAGTGACTGTGGTTGAAGTTGAGACCAATGGGTTTGCAAGGAAACATCAGAAGAGGCTGGACAGCCATGAAAATGTCGAAGTGATCTCGTTACTCGACAACAACGGACTTATTCGGGGGCTGAAGAGACTGAAACCGTTCGAATTAGTGTAGTAAGAATGAAGGGTACCTGGAATTTGTTTTTTGCGTGTGTCAATCGCATGTAAAGTGATTAGTGTACTGTAGAGCACGTCGCTGGACATGTGTCTACCAAACAGACTAAGATAAAGATAAGTTTTTTCAGTGTATTGTAGAGCACGTCGCTGGACATGTGTCTACCAAACAGACTAAGATAAAGATAAGTTTTTTAGTTTAAATAATAGAAGAATATTGTCCAGATAGATTTAATGTGGTCTTAATTTGTAATAGTATCTATATGATAGAATTAGAGAATAAAAAATATTTAATTCTACTTTACAGCCTGTCTGTCTGTCCATAACAATATTCCTTACCAAGTTCTTTGGGATGATTCCACTTGATGACAATATGAAAGGTCAATACCTATGTGCGTCGAAACAATTTCCGACGCACTTCATATCCCATTGTCTTTTTTATCTTTTCACCTGTTCTTGAAGCTCTTTATGTATTATGTATTATATGTATTATATATATATATATATATATATATATATATATATATATATATATATATATATATATATATATATATATATATATTATTATTGCATTATGTATTATATATATATATATATATATATATATATATATATATATATATATATATATATATATATATATATATATAATATTTAAATAATATATAAATAACCAAGTATCATTTTTCTGTATCGTAAATATTGCAATAAACTATTCCATCAAGTTTTTCTATTTCCCTAACCAGCTGCCCACATCAATTATTGCAAAAAATTCCTCTAACTTATCGAAATTTGGTTCTGACTCTTAATGCCTTAATAAAACAATGTAACCACTTTTGTTTTATAGTTCTCTTCTGAACTTTATATTGTTTCTAATAATTTTTGATCCACCACGCTCTGATCGACCTTCCGACTTCGACGAGGGCTATCTTAAAGGGCTTTTGAAGGAGGACGGCTATCAAACATGCCGTGAATTAGCTGATCGATTGCAGCCTTGCGGCAATCTTCCGACATCTTCAGTCTATGGAATTTTCTCAGAAACTCGAAGCTTAGGAGCCACATAAATGAACTAAGGACAACAAGGAAAATCATTACAAAATATCGCCCGACACCGAGTAACACGCACCCACAATCAACGATTCTTGTTCAGAATCATCACGGGAGGTGAGAAATTGTGTCTTTATGTCAGTATGAAGCAAAGGAAGGAGTGGGTTGCCCAGGAGACACGCTAATGTCGAGAGTTAAGTAAGATATCTATCCCAAGAAGGCAATAATCTGTGTTTGGTGAGACTGTGAAAGACTCATGTACTGGAAAATGCTGGAGAAGAACAAAACGGTCGACAAGAAATGCTACCTCGCCCAGCTTTCCCTTTGTAAATGAGGTTAATTAACTGAAACGACCCAATGGACAAGGCCAAGTCATCTTGTTCCACGACAGTGCACAACCTCACACAGCAAACATCTACAAGAAGGTCTTGAATGTTGTGAAATGGGAGGTTTTTTCGCATCCGTACTCTCCGGATCCTGCCCCAACAGATTATCACTTCTTCCACTCGCTGTTCAACCATATACGGGGCGTAACGTTCGCTAACGATGAGGACCTCAAAAACTGGCTTAATAACTTCTTCGCATCCAGGCCCGGCGATTTCTAGTGAAATTACATCAATAAATTGGTCGGGAGGCGAGAGCAGTCTTGAACAATGATGTAGAATACATCATTGATTAATTTGTTGCTTTTTGCAATAAAACTTTGTTTTTTGGGAACAACCCAATATAATTGACGTTTATATTTCTTCTAAGTGAAATATACAATTAAATAAATTAATTCATATTATAAACCTTTTTATTAATTTAACATAACAATGTAGATAACTATCTAACTTTAAGTACTAAGATAAGATATTCTACAAATTATGAACCAAAACTATCTAAATCATATCCAAATTACCTCTAAGGAATTAGATTTCCAGAATACGACCGCAGTTCCGAGTTCCGGAACGATTACAGGTCAATTAATGGGGGGAAACAATGTTTCTAGTTTAATTAACTTACATGCATAATTCTTCCCTATATAATACATGACTCGAATAGTTTAGAATGAGGAAATGTGTTTGATAGGGTTGCTCGCTTTGTATGATTAGTTACAAAGTGTGTATAATCGACCTGCTATTGATAACAATGTCAAATTGAATTAGTGAACTTGAAACGAGACATTTATTAACTAACGTAGAGTTTTATTTGTGAGGGGCCAAATAAATTTGGAATCACTGTAAACTTGAACCAATTAATACTGAATAGTGAATATTTAATAGTGAAAGTGAAGTTCATTATTAAAGAACATTTTCCCGTATTATTTCAAACAGTAATAAATAGTTTATATATAATTGGCAGGTACATGAATTAAGGATGTCTGGAATCTGCAAAAGAAGACCCCCTTTCCAACTGCCTAATATGAACATTATGTGCGTACTGTGCATCTTAGTCTATTTATTCGTTATCAGATATCGCGTCAAGAAACATATACCAATATGCTCAAATGATTTTCTACATTTACAATACTTGATTTTATTTGATGTGGGCAGCTGGTTGCGGAAACAGAAAAACTTTGAAAAGACGGATGGAATAGTTTATTGCAATATTCACGATGCAGGAAAATGACATCTAAAAGTCCAAGGATAATGAAAATTTATGAATAACAAATAAATATATAAATTATTTATATATTATTTAAATATATATATATATTACGGAAATCTTTCATCCTTTCTCCACGTGGTGCCACCGATCACCTTCGCCCAACTGTCCACCATGCGACTGCACGTGTCTCTCGGGACCGGTTTCTAGCCTTTCAGCCGTCATCAGCCGAGCTCCAGACGAACGCAAAGAAAGCAGTTGGGAGAGAGGATCGGGGCCAGGCCAGGTCAACGGGCCATTTTAATGACGGGTTGTGATCGCACACAATTCACGCCATGATACGGCAAATGCTCATAGCAGTCAGGACCGCTCGTAACATTCTGCCTGGAACCTCGGGTATAGTACTAGGTATGCTCACAAGGTAGCGTAACGGAGCCGTGGAGGGAAATATTACAAACATCTTTCACCCTTTCTCCACGTTGTGCCACCGATCGCCTTCGCCCAACTGTTTTCTAGCCGTTCAGCCGTCATCAGCCGAGCTCCAGACGAACGCGAGGAAAGCAGTTGGGAGAGAGGATAGGAGCGCCAGGCCAGGTATATATATATATATATATATATATATATATATATATATATATATATATATATATATATATATATATATATATATATATATATATATATAAACTAAATCCACTTAGCGTCTGACTTGTATCAAGCGGCTGAGTGGTCAGCGTCTGTTCACCAGTGGTGCGGCTGATATTTAAATTCTGGAACTAACCCCTCCAGTCTTAACCTCTGAACCGTCATGGTTCAAACCTTTAATTCAAAGTACAAGATGAAGCGTTCTAGTAATCACAAAATTACCCCAGGAGGTAGACAATCCTCTGCCAGCTTTGCTGGTACAACCGGACTTTCGGATTCTGGGGCGTCCGGGCTTAAACGCAAAATCTTTCAGTGGGAGTCGGAGACCTCTGGCCAACGTCTAAAACCGAAAACAAAAACTTTCTTTGGAACGGTAAATATGAATTATCTCCTGCGTCCAGGAAAACTACACGAATTGGGGCGAACATTAAATCAGCAAAAAATCAAAATTTTAGCTTTGCAAGAAACTAGATTGACAGATGATAACACCTTGGAATTCGACAACTACAGACTTTTTAAAAGTAAAACGGACAAAAAAATACTCAAAAATACACCACATCTCGGTGTTGCTTTCGCTGTCTCAAGAAACATCCTTGGTTCTATAACTAATGTCCAGCCAGTAAATAATCGACTTATGACACTATCCCTTAAGTGTGCTAACAAAAACTATACATTAATCAATGCACACCTCCCAGTTAACGAAGAAAATAAATCTAATCCTGAAAAAGTAAATAAGTCCTGGGAAATTCTAGAAAAGACTATCTCTAAAATTCCCTCTAACCATGTAAAAATCCTATTGGGTGATTTCAACGCCCAGCTAGGGAAAGAAAAAAAGTACAGGAAAACAGTCGGCAGTTTTTCCGCTCATAAATGGACTAACCATAATGGTAGAAGATTGGTTGAACTATGTTCGCAGTTTAATCTAAAAATAATGTCAACCCATTTTAAGAAGAAAATATCAAAACCAAAAACCTAGAGGTGCCCAAACACGTACATGGGTGAATTTCAAATTGACCATGTTGCCATTTCGTACCCCAATTATAAAGAGATTTTGAATGTTCAAGTCAGGAAAGGAGCAAATATAGACACAGATCACTACTTGACTAGAATCAAACTTAGCTTAAAACCTCGAAAACTTATTCAAAAGCGGCTGCTAATACCAAAGTTTGACCCAACGAAAATAAAACCAGCCCTAACAGAAGAACTTGATAAACAACCAGCACAGAACTGGCAAGAATTGAAACAAAAAATTATTAAAACAGCCTTAAAGTTGGTCCCTTTACAAAAACGTAGAAAACATCCGTGGTGGGATAAAGTTTGCGAGCAAGCAGTATTAAGCCGAAGTGAAGCATTCAAAGATTGGAACAGTCAAAAAACAGCAATAAACTATAACATATTTTTGGAAGTAAGAAAAGAAACATCGAAGCTAATTAGACAAACTAAAAGAAAATATGAAAACAATCAACTTAATGAAATAGAAAAAGATTTCCAAAAACATAACACTCGAAACTTTTACAAAACATTTAAAACTAAATTAACAGGCTATCAACCGCAAAGTCTTTGCTTCCAAAACGAAAACGGACAATTGGCTCTAAATAACCAAGATAATTGCAAAGAACTTGCGAAATATTTTGAACAAATACTAAACTGTCCTGAGTCCTTAAACAAATTAGCAACACTAAAGCCTAAACAAACAAATCCAGATTCATTACCACCGAATGAAGATGAAATAATTAGGCAAATCAAGCGGCTTAAAAATAACAAAGCTTCTGGTGAAGATGGAATCACTGCGGAACTTTTGAAATCCGCTGGTCCAGTTACAATCAGGGAAATAACCAAAATTCTACAAGAAGTTTGGCGAACCGAACGGATTCCGGAAGATTGGAAAGATGCTCTAATCCATCCACTACATAAGAAAGGAGATAGAACGGATGTAAACAACTATAGAGGGTTATCTCTTCTCCCAGTTTGTTACAAGATTCTATCTCAATGTCTACTAGACAGAGCACAGGGACAGTTAGAACCTAACATTGGTGAATATCAAGCAGGTTTTCGACCGGGCAGATCCTGCCCTGAACAGATCCTGAATCTGAAGTTGATTCTAAGACATCAAAAACTGTACAATAAAAATCTCGTCTGTACATTTGTGGATTTCAAAAAAGCATATGATTCTATTGACCGCGAATCTTTATTCCGAATCTTGAAAGAACAAGGACTAGATCTGAAAACGCTGGCAATTATTAAAACAACATTAACTAACACAAGGTCAAAAGTTAAATTCATGGGTGACATCTCAGAGCCCTTCCAAATTATAACTGGAGTGAGACAAGGGGATGGACTCTCGCCACTCTTATTTAACTGTGTTCTAGAAAAAGTAATACAGGAGTGGCGTGAAAAAAAGTCGGCCCTGAATATTGACCAGCCCATTAAACTGGGGAGAACCAACATCAAAATTGATTGTCTGGCATTTGCTGATGATCTAGCAATTTTAGCTCAAGATGTATTAACGGCACAGAAACAGATTGAAATCCTAAAAGAAACAGCAGAAAATGTAGGACTCCAAATTTCCTTTGAAAAGACACAATACATGACCTGCAACAGACTAAGAACACCATTTCTAAAAACAAAATATGGTAACATCAGACGAGTCTCTCAATTCAAATATTTGGGTGACATAATCATGGAAAATGGGTTGGAAAAAGCGGCCAATAAGGATAGATGTCAAAAAATGGAAACGGCATTGAGACTTACACAAAACATTTACAACAAAAAATGCCTATCTAAAAACACAAAACTGAGACATTACAACACAGTTATTAAGCCAGAATGTCTATATGCTGCGGAAAGGCTCATTTTGAATAGAAAGAGGGACATCGAGGACATTGAAAAGAAGGAAAGAAAAATCATAAGAAAAATCCTAGGGCCCAAGCAAATAAATAGCACAACATACCGACTTCGAGAAAACCAAGAAATCAAACAATACACAGATATACATAGCGATATGAGAAAAAGAAGACTTAAGTTTTACGGACACATAAAGCGGATGAATCCGAGTAGGTTAACTAGACAAATAGTCGAATTTTATGAAAATAGGAGTAAAGCTAATGTAGAAATAATTAAATGGATTGCTGCAATTAAAGAGGACCTAAGATCAGCAAATATTACACAAAGTGAAATTCAGGATAGAGGCTGTTTCAGACACAAGGTTAACGTTTGGAAGGTTGGCCAGAGAGAAAAATGTAGGAAGACTGGAACAACTTGGTCTGACGAAAGGAAACAAGCTCATAGCGAAAGAATGAAATCAGTGTGGGCACAAAGGAAGGCTAACAACAACAAACGCCTCTAATTGTACTTCGCGTGGTCCACTAGGGCCCATACGTGAATAATAATAATAATAATAATAATAATATATATATATATATATATATATATATATATATATATATATATATATATATATATATATATATATATATATATATATATATATATATATATATATATATATATATGTATATGTATATATATTTCAATTAATATGTTCTCGAGTAGAACCGCCTATTAGATTTGTAAAATCTCGACGTCGACGTGGTCGGCGCGACCTCTGTTTTAATAGGTAAGGTTGTGGGTGGGGCGATGGGTTGAAAGGTGGTGGTGAGACGGAAGGTGGAGGTTTGACTGGAAGGGTTTCGGATGGGCGATTTAGAAATAAGCGGTTTCCATGTATTTGAAACTCTAAAACCGTCGTCCCTTTTGTTTAAGCAGTCTGGGCGTTTTTCGATCTCAATTGCTTTACGAATTATGCGGGGTTTGTAGCAATATGCAGGTGCGATTACTTCGGCCTTGTCGAAATCTATTTTGTGATCCGTTTGGATATGATCTGCTAGAGTTGAGGAGGGAGAGCCGATTTTTGGACGGCAAGAGAATGCGCCGATATGCGATTTTGGATACATCTGTTGGTTTGGCCGATATATGATTGGAAGCAGCTAGAACAAGGAATCTCATAGACACTCATCCATGTGACTCTTGTGGAATATTATCCTTCACTGGTCTAAGGAAACTGTATATAGTTCTTTCTGTTGTAAATATCGTTTCGATATTAGGAGATCTGAATACGTGGCAAATTTTATCAGTAACTCCATTGATGTATGGCAGAAGAACTATGGCGTTTTGGGATAATTCTCTAGTGGATTGATTGGTATGACCAGTTGCTTAAACTTTATTAATATGCCTTTTTATTTTACGTATGTCATAGCCATTTTGAATTAGTGCCGTTTCTAGGTAATTAAGTTAAGAATAACGGAACAATATTGTTTTATTTTTGTGCCTGCAATTACCATTGTTTTGCTTTTGTCGATATTTATTTCCATGTTTACTTTTCTCAGCTTTTTTATATATCGCTAACTTATGTTGTGGGACCATATCATCAGCGAAAAGTAATTCTTGTCACTATTTTCATTTTTCTTAAACACATTTTTGTATTCATGCATTTTGCTTTGCTATTTTGTTACAAGATCGCCAATAACTACTGAAAATAACAGTAGACTCAGTACATAGCCCTGTCTTAGGCCTATTCCTGTTTCAAATTGTGTGGATTCATCGTTATACGTTGTTACTTTATTCTAGTTGTTGTATAAGACCTTAATTTCTATTAGTCCCTCTTCTACTCCTCTTCTCTTTAGACTGCTCCAGACATGCCTTCTTTTTACTCTATCAAATGCTTTTTTCAGGTCAATAACACAAATATGGATTTTGGTTTATTTTCTTAATAGTTTTTGTCCTAGCTATGTAATTATAAATATTAGATCTTGTGTGCTACCTGTTCTAAAACCATGCTGTGGTTCCTCTAATGTTGCTTCTAATTTTTCTTTCAGCCTATACTCGATTTTTATGGTAAATATTTTTCCAGGTAAACTTGTTAGTGTGATCCCTCTGTAGTTTTTACATTATTTGATATCTCAATTTTTTTAACAAGAGTAATATCTATTCTGATATCGCTTAGTAGTGACAAAGATTCTTCATTTGCTACTTCACCCAAATATTTCTGCATTTTTGCTGTAATTTCGTCTTGCCCTGAAGTTTGCAAAACAAGTACTCAACATCGGTGGGAGTCGGTGCGCTACCTTTGCATCTCTTCGTACGTCAATATGTTTGCTTGCGTCCTTGCATGCCTCTCGTTCAACACAGTATGGGTCTAACCTTTCAACAGATGCATGCATCTTGCCGACCAAACGTTGAACAAGTGTGGACATACCATAAGAGATAGAAAGTTGAGCATCTCAGGAAAACTATCAGAATTAAACAATCTTCGAAATATTAAACAAATCATTAGATCTCCTTAAAGAATAAGAAAAAGATAAAAATTCGACCAAAATAAAAATAAAAATTTTACCAAATTTAAATTCTGGTGGCAAAACTATTCTAAAACTAAACTTATATGCTGAAATGTTTGCGATATAGTATAAGTAGTTTTCTTCATTAAATGGGGTGACTCGGATCCTGTTTTGAATAAATCCGTGCAATTTTCTGCGAGTTTTGCAGGTGTGCTACAAAAGATAATGAAAATAATATTTTGAAAAGACGACATATTGTTCTGATTTGAACAAAAATATTATTAGTATTGGTAAGAAATTCAAGGAAATTATTCATGACATTAGTAGAAATTTAAGCAAAAAGATTTATTCTGAGGATCTGAAAAATACTTTCGTTTCAATCAATTATGTTCTGATTCAATTTCTCGATATTTATGATTTTTATTTGCTGCAAAAAACGCTAGTTTGATATTTTATAGCCTAATAAATAATTTTAATTATACTAATGCAACTGCAAACCGTTTTACGGTGCACTAAAAATTTTAGAGCTTAATTTTCAGAATTTGAAAATACTTTTGTCACCTCAACCTTCGGGTAGAACCTGCACGTAAAATTGTAAATAAAATTTCGTCGAGCTTCGCCAAAACCTATAAAATCGAGAGTCGCGGTGAATTTAAAATCAACCATTTTTCTAATGGATTGTAGGATTTCATGGGGAAAATAACGTCACTTCATTACAATTCGAGTTTTATAACAACATTAGAAAATCCAATATGATTTATTATTATACGATTATCCAAAAAATAAGTTCATAGTATGTGTAATTATATTTATTGAGGTTGATTATTGCATCTTCTTTCTAACGAATGAAACGTGCAACTGAGGAAAAGGTCAGGCTTTATTATGAAAAATGCTCACCTGAGATTAGACAAATTTAATTGCAAGGCTATTGGTTAATGCTAAAGTTCGTCTCATTTTTTTTTAGAAAAAAAGAAGAGTTTTTGAAAAATGTGGTTTATATATCTGATTATATCTTGTTTCCTCTTATCCTCAATGTTCTGCTAGATTATGCCCTTAAAAATATCAACAAAGGTCACTCCGGCATCCAGTTGACTCTCAATTTTAGCTTAATGGGCCTTGAATAGGCCAATGTTATATTCCTTATGTCACATCAACACAACAATATGGCCATATGCTAAACAGACTTGTAACGAAAACCTAGAAAGGTGTAAATCAATATAACAAAGACCAAGTCAAGTCTGAGTATCAACACCAGAAATTTAATCCCTTTTATCCTCAACGGACCACCAGAAAATGGGGGAAACTTAACGTACTCGAGCAGCATTGTCAAAAAGAATTAAGGTGCAGATCATGATATCAGAAGCAGAATAGGAAAAGCCCTAGGAGTTTCGGAGCGCTGGCACCTGTGTCGAGATCAACATAATATTCGACGCAAACCAACTCTATAAGCGTGAAACCTGGAAAATAACAAAGACAATAATAAATAAACTTCAGGTCTTGCCCCATGTCACAAATCAAAAAAAAATTGATTTACGAAGATAGCATGAGCAAACAAAAGCAAGTACAGCAAAGAGGACATGAGATAGCACTTAGTAAGTGGGATTGAAATGGACATATATTTAGAAAGCAAAGCAAGTATAGTCAAAATAGCATTGGATTGGAATCCGCAGGATAAAAGAGGTCATAATTTTTGCCTTAATTTTTTATCTGTAGCAATAATCTGTAGTTCATTAATTAATGTTTGTTGTCTGTGCTCATCAGTCGAATACTATTAAAATCAATGAAATAACTTTTAGTCCCACAGTTATAGATGTGGTGAACAAGACATACAAGCCTATTTATGTGATGAGTAGATATGCGTGAGTAAAGGGATCTCTTTAAGAAAAGTGATGTAATATTTGTTTCCAATAAAAACCTGAAACAAGTTATCGTACAGGTTGTGCTTGAATCTAAGGCTCGATATTCATTTAATATCAGCTGAACAGTGATGGATAAGCCACAAAGGTTCAAAGGTCACCATTATTTTAAAAAAAATTCATATGAGAATTTGCAGTGACCGATTATGAGATGCCAGAAACAATAGACTATATGTGAAGAATTTTTTGAGAGGTCACTATTGTTAGTTGTTTATCTGCAGGTTCAATTCTTCTTTCATTGTATTACTTATGATGCTAAGAATATCGTTGTGGAATTTCACTGTGTGAATGGTATTTGGTTCATGGTATAACTGTGTCTGTCAACAAACCTGAGAGATTAATTCTTCTATTGGAATCTTCGGTGTGAAACACTGAACTCGAAGATATTTGCCACTAAACACCAAATCATTTTTTTAAGATTCTCGACGCGCGTTTTGCTAATCATGTTAGCATCATCAAGAGATAATTTAATCTGGATTAAATCATCTCATTATTTAAATGATTGATGATCTTCTGATGATTTAAACAGACTCATTCAGATGATTTATGATAATGATTTAATCAGATTAAATTAGGAGTTGATTTAATCCAGATAATCTCCAGATGATGGTTAGCAAAACATGGTTAGCTAACATGGTTAGAGAAGGGCGCATCGAGAAGTTTAAAAAGTTTTGTGTTTAGTGGTAAATATCTTCGAGTTTAAGTCTGAGAGGCATAACGATCAGCCAATTCGTCACATAACGACGAAATGTATCAGTATCCGGCAATCAACAATCTGCAGGGGGATAGGATTAACCCAATGTAAGTAATGTAGAGCGTTTAATGAGACCTGGAGACGATTTATTTAAATACCCTTCTTATGATCAGAAGTTCTGTAGACATTACATGACTACTTGGGAATAGTTTATGAAATCCTGTGAAGTTGCAGTGTGCGAAAGCACTCTCTGCGCCGGTAATTGATTTCGATCATCCGTAGAACTAAAGCTGTTAAAGCTGTAGCTGTGAAAAAGTGTAGTTGAAATGAGATTTGATTAAAATGTAACTACATTCCTTCCGTGAGAGGCTTGGAATCTCTCAATAACTACTTTGAATAACTGACGGTTCACACCGATTTAGGCAACCAATATGAAGTATAATAATATACATATAATAATGCATATCTTTCTGAATAAAAATCATTCCGGAAAATATCAGGGTTGGTTTTATTTATAATGCTCAAAATGATAGGAGATAATTTGCTATATGAAATTGAAACAATTTATGCCATCCTTTATTAATGGAATAAACTATATTCTGTATCATCACCATTAAAATATTTCTGGAATGCAGAAATATAGCGTAATTTTTTAGTGCGTTCGAACTTTGAATTCAAATATAATAACAACCCATTTAGATGCATTGAAACTATTTATTTTATGTGAAATAACATTCAATGGCATTAATGTTTGAAAACAATTTCGGACAAATGTCAGCAGCGGCTACTTCTGACAAAGCGCATTCTGTCAGTCCAATGTCCAACCACTTTTTCAAGCATGGAGGATCTGCAATTGTCCGAGTGATGTTGGCTTTGAAGACGTCAATTGTTGCTAGTTTATCGGTACAGACCGAAGATTTAACATATCCCCAAAGAATAGTCTATAAACGTTAAATGACACGACTTTGGAGGGCAATTAACAGGTCCGTCCCTCAAAATATTTTTTTCACCGAATTATTCCCTCGATAGATCGATTGTTGAATTGATTGTGTGACTTACCACTCAAATTAGGAACTAAATCATCTACGTAGTCGAATAACAAAGCCCAACTTCCTGCGAACCGCGAGGAATTGATAAATTTGGATCAACACTGCCAGCAACAGCGGAGATATTTTCTTCAGAGAGCACAGTTTCTTGTCGTGTTTTTGTATGTAATGTGTAATTTGTCGATAATTCAGCGAATATACACGAAGCTCACACGTTGCCCTGATGTGAAACAGTCCATTGACACTAGAGACGCATAAACTACAGTTCGTTTGACAGAGACCCCTATCGGAAGTTCGGACACACTAAAAAAATCACCCGTTATAATATTTTATCTGTGAATTCATATAATTGTTATCTCAGAAATATTAAATGTTGTCAATTTGCTAAAACTGACGTATGTGTCAACAGATGGTATATCATATACCTCACCGACAAATGATTAATAAAGAAACCAATTAATACATTAGGAAAATCGATCGGTTAATATAATGGTGACTAAATTAATATCTTTAATAGATATGATTATAATTGAAAGGGCATAATAAATATGGCTAGTAGCGAATTCGGTTGTGACGGCACGATAACTGTTTAATGTGATAATTCTATTTTTTGTTAAATGAGGATTGTTCAAAAAGTTTTCGATCCGACATTTAAAAAGCGCAAATATGACTAAATGCTTAAAATACTTGTTAAGTATACAAATGTTATAGTATAAAATATAGTTTATTATATCTACTATATATTATTCTATAATATACAGTATATTATAATATTTATATACTATAATACTATAGTATAATATGATCATTAGCAAATTATATAATTATCATTTTAACGGGTTAAAAATATTCTGTTGTTTCCCCATTCGGTAATCGTTACTTACCAGATGGTAAATTATTAGAGCTAACCAATACGGATTTCTATAGTTTCCCGTATTAAAACCAAAAAAACTTTATAAATTGACTATAATCAAACTTGGACAAATAACTAAGGTTGAATAAAGGTGAACAGATTAACAAAAAGGTTGTTAGGTTGTTAACAAAGGTGAACAGATTACATATTATTAAGTTACAAAAATTATATAATTTACTTACAAAAAGTTAACTTTACAAAAGCCGAACCGACAGAGTTGCAAATACAGCATTTGAAATTTGGATGGCACAATTTCTGGAGTAAGATGTTTCCTCTAAATTTGTTAGTGTTAGATCAATTCTTTTATTGGAACCTCTGACGTGAAACACCAAACTCAAAGAGATTTACCACTAAACACCACTCTCAGTTTAATGATATACAAATTTTTAAAAAATTATGTATAACAAAAAACAACGACAATGAACAATCTGCTTTTAACGTTTTAAGTCAACTTATTCATGAAAAAATTTGTGTGTGCCAAAATGAATTCGGTTACTTTCTAAGGGTGTGGCTAAGATATGGGAATACTGATTCTGCAATTTTCGATACCAAAAATAAAAATGTAGCAGAATTTATTAAAAACTTAAATGGTAAATTCCAAACTTTAACATTTACATATGAATTCAAAAACAATGATAGATTGTCATTTTTTGGATATTTTAGTAGAAAGTAAGTTTAGTGTAAGATTAGAGTAGAAATAATAAATAGGTTAGATTTTGACATTTTTAGAGAAAACAATAAGACTTCGAGATTCATTCCTAACGAATCAAATATTAGCTTCTACAATAAGATGACTAGTTTATATTTTATGTTAGATAGATTAATTACATTTCCTCTAACCAAAGATAGTTATAACGAAGAAATAAAATTGATTAAGGACGTAGTCGAATGAATGCGTAAAATAGAATATCGTAGACCTAGTAAAGGTAGTCTACAAACTATGTAATAAGTTAAGAGAAGTTCTAGATAATCCAAAAGATAAAGTAGATTAACATGAAAAATGGGAAATTTGTGTAACTCGTTGTTAAGATTGCGATCGAAGGTGTGATGGGCAAACTAAAAGATCCATATTAGATATTGGACAAATGAGAAATCTTGAATTGCCCAACATGCACTCGAGTATAACCATAAGTTAAGAACTTAAGACTTGTTAGAAATATGAAAAATAATGGGACTTTGCATGTATATGAAAGCATTGAAATAACAAAATGTAAGCAAACCATGAACTGAAAAAAAACCTATTCCATTCAGCGGTTTGACTTACACTTGACTAACTTTACGGTTATTGATTTTTACTTGTTTCATTAGGTACGATTGCGGAATAAATAAAATCCAGTTTAATTTTAGAATTAGATTGAATGCTTTCATGATGGTGTTAATATTGTTAGCAAAGCGCGCGTCAAGAACTTAATAATAAGTAATTTGGTGTTTAGTGGTAATATCTTTGAGTTAAGCTACAGTTGGAGTTCAGAATTCACTAATGTGATCAGCTATCCATTAGTATCTGTCAGCATATTATGTTATTAACCTTTAAGTGACCAACACTTAGAACCACTTTCCGAAAGTACGTGGCCTTGTCCAGCCTGATTCCTGGCGTGAAGGTATGCAGCTTTAATATACATCTATAATAAACTCGCAATATTTCATTGCTTGTTGAAAACAAGAATTATTTTTGGAAATTTGGTATAGGATTCTTATCCCAACCAAATGGTTTGTATTTAAGCATATATATTCACGATGACGTACTTGTACAGGCCCTACTTGATTGCAGATGAAAAATACACATTGACGCATAAATACACATTGGCGCATTAATACATTTTTTAGCGCCGCTCTTTTACAAGTTCTTTCAAATAGTTCTTTAAATATAGTTTTGCCTAGTTATCCAATTACAACATGAAATAATAAAATAGAACGCATACTAAATAATTTAAGTCTATTCTTATTCAATGCTTATATGAGAATTTTACAAGATTAAAACTAAGTATTTTTGCAAATGCAATTATCCTCAACAAAATTTTTATTAATTTTCTCTTCAAGCATTAAATCGTATAATCTTTGTTCTTCCCGCAACTCTTCAGCAGACTGAATAAACATATAAACCACCAGCATTGTTAGTAAAACGTAACGTAATATTCGGCGATGAAAGCAGTCAACAACACTATGCTATAATTTGATAAAAATCCTTCCTTTGTGCCGTTAATAATTACCAGCTCTTAAGGCTATTCATTTTCCCCAATAAGGCCTTTAGTAGAATAGATAACTACCTTGAGGCTGATTTTAATTAAATTGATCTACAATCTGCTCCATGTTAAGAAAGTTCATTTATCCGTAAAGTTTGAGGTATTAACAAACGAAATTGAAAATATATGTAGATAAAATAAATTCTTACTTTGATGATAGATATTATGATGTAATACAACAATATTCCATCGATAGTGGCGGCTTGTGAGTTTTTAAAGTGGGAGGGCGTAGATGAAAATAGTGCTGCTGAAGATTTTTTTTTGCTTCCCCTTCCTCCTTTTTACTTTTCATGCTATTGAAACCCTATACAAGAGGTGAACGAAGAAAATGAGTTAAAGGAAAGAAACTGAACGGAAATGAAATATGGTATTTTGCTCTGAAAAATTGTTTACTGTGATTAATGCTGGAGGGGCGGCACCCCAACGCCCTCGCTCACGAGCCATCAGTGCCATCGATACTAAAGGATGCGTAAGTATTACGCTCCAATTTTGTTTTGACATGTTACTCTATAACGTTCACCTATATTATCTCATTTTCAGAGTTAATGACGACTGGGTCTGGTTCAATTTTCGTCTAGTCGTACTACCTGTATTAAAAATACAGTAAATCGGTATATATTGATAATTAGTACCATCAAGTAGACAGAACTTTGCTTCTCTTTTATTTAACAAATTTGTGCGTTACACGAAATATATGTAAATTATATTTACGGACTTATTTTTAGGGTATCAAATTACAGTATAAACACCCAAAAATTGCTATGTAACAAATATTGTGTTTATTAGTACTATTGAAGTTTCGCGCAAACAAAATTGTACCAATGAACAGAAAGGTAAAAGTCGATTTGTTTCAATTTCAATTGTTTGCTGGGTATAGATAGGATAATAACATTAAGAGCATTTCCTTATACCTTGAACTTATTCTTTTTATTAAATATAATTGGAAAATTCATTAATTGTTTCGTTGTCATGATAAAAATAATTTTACATCATGACAACCCTCGATCACATGTTGTAAGAAGGTTTAACAACGTTATTTATCGAGTGCGCTGGGAACTTCTTTTTAAAACAGTTATTTTACCGCATCTTAAACCGATCTATTCCCACTTATTTTCATGGATTATAGTCTCTTTACCTAATTGCTCGATATTAAATATTTCATAGCATAAATGTACCACTTATTGACGTGGAAAGCCTTTTAGATGAATAATTTTCACTGTTTACAATAAAAAAAATGCTTAGTGCTACTTAGCATATTCCTATTCTGAAAATATTGAAATAATGCAAAATTTTGTCTATTCTCTATTGAAGCCCAATGAACTCGATCAATTTTTAAAGCGGTTGATTAGAAGTATTGCAGGGATGAAAAACGGATTGCGTATAATAATGGTAAGCGTAAGAGATCATGATGTAAGGGAGGCGCCTTCGGCCAGAAGCGGCCTGAATTAGTCAATAGAAAAGGCTTTGCGTTCTATCAAAATAATTTTAAGCCACACGTGCTTTTGGCCACTCGACACAACTTTTGCCACTTAACAGGGATGTTTGTTCATCCATCATACTCTCCTGATCTTGCGCCCTCCGACTACCACTTATTTCCGTCGCTTCAAAACGGTTTGGATAACTTTTTTCATTGGAAGACTTGAAAAATCACTTGGATCTAAAAACCTCATAACTTCTATGAGCGCGGGATTATGCAACTACAAGATTAAATGTAATTTTTAGTAAATACAGTTATTATTCAGTTTTTCTCAATAAAATGGGAGCAATACTTTTAATAACAACTATTCCGACACTTTATTCTTTATATTCGATATTTTTTTAGAAATTCGTTGTTTAATACATTGTTCAACACATCTATACTTGCAATATAACTAAAGCGGGGAATTTGCATGAACGAGATCGACATTTTTTGAACTAAAGTAATACGCACAGAATTATAAAAGATAAAATCAACAATATAACATTTAAAACACGGTTTCATATTTTTGCCTGTCTGTCGTGAAATTAAATTTGAACGGGAACAGACCAGGAACAAAACGTAACGCACCCAGTGGCAGTAAACCTAGTTTAATATTTATAGGCTCTTTGGTGGAACGCCGTTTTATTATTTCGTAGAAAATAATACGAATTTACGACTGGTATAAACTTGCGCGTAATAGTTCGTCGTGTGTAGGCATTTTAGTCATGGAATCGTTTCACATATTCCTCAATTTCCGCAATCGATAATCAGGAAATATTCCAAAAACAATCTGTGGTAGTTTTCATAAAGAAAAGCAAATATGATTTTATTTTTACGTTTATGATGGTGCAGCAACATATGAAAATTTCGTAAATTTATTACGTTCTGTTCACGCCTATTTTCAAGTAATTTAAGAACATATGAGGCTTTGTTATTTCATATGATATATACTAAACAAACAAATTAAAAAAAAAAGAAATTCCTAGTGTACATATTTGAATAAAATTGAAATTTTAGTCACTCTATTAGTATACGAGGTGTGTAAATAACATAATGAGATTAATTTTTTATAATTTTTCATCCTATTGAAATTACAATTCTACAATGTCTCGCTCAAAGTAGTTGCCTTCGGAAGGCACACAACGCTGGAGACGGCTTGTTCACTCTTTATAGCATTCTTGATCCTCAGATACTGGAATCGCGTTCAACTGGTCGGTTGAGGCATTTTTAATGTTCTCCAATGTCCCAAAATGGTATTGTTTGAGGTGAATTTTCAATCTTGAGAAAAGGAAAAAGTCAAACGACTGAAACCTGGTGAATAAGGGGGCTGCGAAGTCACAGTGACGTTTCTACTTGAAAAAAACTCCTTAATTGAAATCGCTGTGTGGCAAGACGAATAGTTGTGATGCAGCACCCAGATGTTCTTAATGTTTATGAATGACCTATTTTCGAAGTCATTCAAGAGTCCCTAAGTAAAAATGCTGGACTATTGTTTGAAAAAAAGCAAATCATCATGCTCTTGACATATGATTTGCTCATTCTGAATTTTTGGTGAGGTTGGAGTGTTCTATGCCTGGGTCTAGTGCTTTCCAAAAATCCAAGACTCGTTACCAGTAATAAGACACGTTCCAGAAAACATGTCAAAGTACAATTTATATCGGTTTCAAAAAGTTAAGACCTCTTCCCTTGCGAAATATTTTTCGGAACCATTTTCGCAATTTTTTCTCAGAATGTCTTTATCCCCAATTCATTGTCAAAATGTGATGAACAGTTGTGTATGTCAAATTCAACGCTTCATCGATCATTCAACCGTCAATCGATAATTAGCGCACGTACAAGATCCCGGATTCTGCAGAAATTTTATGGTGGATTAAACCACCAGAAAATCTAGGTCCTTGACAAAACATTGCTTCCATCGGCTTGTTGAAATTTTGCAAAAGTTTTCGTCATACTGGGTTTAATTCTGAAATAAAACTTGATAGCGCATCTTTGTTTGAAATTGTTGCCACTCATTTTCAGAATGCACTAGAAAAAAAACAAATTATTTAATTTGGGATTAAATAAGAGGAAACAGTTTAGTTCGCAATAAAAAAAAATGTTTATTGAAAAACTCAATAAAAAGTTGAAAAACAATGGAGTGGTGTGAGATTGGCAAGTGTGGAATATGCAGTCCAATTATTTTCGAAGAAGATGCAGCCACACGTTAATTCAGCGTACTAGGTAACCATGTTTAAAAACATTTTGAAACCAGCACTTCGGAGATAAGAAATCAGTAAGAGGGATGTGTGGTTTTAACAAGATGGAAACACTTCTCATATGGTCAGAGCTTCTATGAATGTTGTTCAAACTACATTTCCTAATCGAACAATTTCTCGCTTTGGCGATGTCCCATGACCTCCTCGGTCATCTTTCCATGTAAAATCCACTTAAAATCATGCATGTGTGAGCTTAAGCCTCACATATTGGAAGAATCAATGATCACTAAATTGAAGACATCGATGAAGAAACGTTGGGAAGAGCGGATCAAACTTTTGATAATGGCCCCAAATGTATGTTAATGAAAAATGTCATCATTTAAATGTCATTATTTTTTGCACTTACACACAAAATTAATCCTGATTTTTTAAAAAAAGGCCGTTTTCTGTTAACAACCTGGAATGATGTGAAATAGGACTATTATTTGATTTTTACTACAAAAAAAATGTTGGAGGAATACATCCTTGGAATTAATCTTTGGAAAATATTTATATTTAAGGCCACCCTTTCCCAGGAAGTTAAGGCCATAATTATATGGAGAATTATTATTTGGGTGTACAGAAATGCGAAATATGATAAATCGGTACAGGAATGAATGAAATCTGCGTAAATACGTAGAATTATGTAAAGAAAAGGAACTAGTGTTGAAAATATCCAATAAAAACAAGTGAATTGGTTTGGACTCGTGATTCTAAAGATTTTCTAAAGTAAACGGTATTACTATAAGAGCACAATATTTAAATTGCGCGCCAGTTTGTCTGTCATGACTCGGTAAGTCAAGAATTGTGAAAGGTCGATAAGAGACTGATAGGAGTTCATAAATATGGAGCCCTATATGATACAGCAACTTGTCCTAATTGTTAAACATTACTATCAAAATGGTGAAGGTTTGGTTGCTACTTCGTAAAGTGCGTCCCATTTTCGGTAGAAACAATATTCCAAACCTATCAACTGTGAAGAGAATAATCGAAAAATTCGGAAATACTGGTTCAGTTAGTGATGTGATATACACGACCCGAGAAGCGGTTGTTCAGCACAAAATATCACGACACTTTGTGAGAGTGCTGGACTCTCAGACCTTCTGAGGTGGTCTCAGCCAGTCATCGATTCGTCATCGTGCACCAGAATTGGATATTTCAACAGCTATTCTACACAGTATTCTCACTAAAGATTTGCATCTTCATACTTACAAAGTCCAAATGAGTCAACAACTTCTGCTAACAAACCATGCTGAGCGAAGACAATGCCAATTGTGTGGGCAAAATCATCTTCAACGACGAGGTCCATTTTCACCTCGATGGCTTCGTTAATAGACACAACTGTCGCATGGGGCTCGGAAAACTCACGAATAATTCATGAAAAATAAATCAATCCCCAATGTGTCACTGTTTGGTGTGCATTGTGATCTGGAGGAAATGCACCATTTTTCTTTGAAAAGGAGACATGTAATGCATTAACGATAAATGGCAAACGTTATCCTGACATGATAACCTCGTTCTTTGTTGAAAGATATTGCCTTTGAAGGCATATGATTTCAGCAGGACGGCGCTACTTGCCATGTCGCCCGTGAAACGTTAACGGTCTTGCACGAGTCTTTTCTTGGTCGTGTCATTTCCCGTTTTGGTGACCACAATTGGCCGCCACGATCTTCCGATTTAACACCTATGGATTTTTTTGTAGGATTTTTTTGAAGTCTCAGGTTTACACCAATAAGCCCACGGCCACCCATGCACTTAACGCCGAAATTGAACGCTGTATCAACGAAATACCGCCATATATATGCAAAATCATTATTGAAAATTTCGCCGGAAAAATACGTGTGTGCTACCAATATGCGTGGTGACCATTTACAGGATGTGTTCCATATATAATTTCCAAATATCTATGTTATAAATGAATAAATACAGCTTTGCTACAGAAAGGTATGTTTTATTTAAAATTCACATCTTGCGCTCTTATTATAATACCCTTTATTAATAGAATGGCCTTTACTAGCAAAAGAAAATAAGGACGATTGACAGGCTCAGAAAGCCATATGTAGTGATGGAAAATGGATGGATAAAAAACCTGAAATTTAAGAAATAAAAACCGGCCATTGCCGTAAAGCCGGAGATATAATATATGTAGGTGTCAAGAGAAACTGAAAAAAGCTTTTAATTTGTATATCTAAACGTATATCGTACCAGAAGGAGCTTATTTCGATTTTCAATTTTTTTCTTGACAATTTGTATATTAATATTTGACATTTGTCAATTAAAAATAACATTTACGTTAAAAAATTAATATAACTGGGTTTGCTATGATCAACTAATATCATACTAAAGCAATTAGTTGTTCTTCTAACTGCAAATGTGCCGATAAATGTTTTATTTAATACAATGCTGGATGCCGAAAACAATCAATCAGCCTAATTATGCCGTCTACGTCCAATTGCACCAATAACCAATTAATTACAGATGTCTGATTCAATTTAATTGGACTGTCTGTTGTTTTTGTCCATTGCGTGAAAAGTTCATCGTCTCGGAAAATCGAACGTGTATGTGTTCATTGTTAAAAGGTTGGTAGAAAAGTCTATAACTTCAAACTGATTCAAATAGGTGTTACATTAAAATGTTTACTGGTAAATCAGCCATAACAGATCTTTGTACATATATTGTATATCTGATAGCTGTTAAGTTTTATTTGTTTTGCAATTTGAGAAACTAACTTCTGAAAACACATGTCATTTTTAAAAGTAGTAGTTTGCAATTTTGTTACTACACGCCCCTTAAATAAATCTAATTATGGCGCCTCCCCATTTTTTTCGAAATAACTGCTAATCTCGTATTTATATCGCAATCAGAGTGAGATAGGTGGCATTAAATACTTAAAAAAATAATTTATAAAATGTAATATTTTTTAATATTTAATAATATTTTTTTAAAGTTTATTTACATCTATATCTTCTTTTATTTATATATGTAATGTTATGAAAATTATATTTCTGTTAAGGTTTTCGCGCTACTGTTTGCATTATTTTTGGCCTCCCCATGGAAGCGCGCCTCCCAGATTAGAAATCGCTGCCGTAAGGAACGGAATATACAATTTGTTCAATTTGTAGCTAGTGGATCTATTTTGTAAGAAATAATGCGGTTCGTATGAATACTGCAAAGCATCCAAAAGATGATTACTTTATGCAATATCTTCATTGTAGATCTGCCTTAATAATCCAGTATTGGCCATAGTTAGCTATTACTTTTTCCATATTTCTGTCAAAGAATGGATACCTCATCAAAAGAATTTTTGGTTTTTTGAGGCCAACCATTCATCAAGCCAAATTTTCACTTCTTTGTAAGAATGTTCTTCTGAAACTCCGTGCTGCATCGATCGAAATAAGTGCTAGTCCGAAGGGACTAAGGCCGGCGAATACGGTGGGTGGAGTAAGAGTTCCCGTTTAACGTTTTCCAAATAGTTTTTACACATTTTACAACATGATGCCGAGCACTGTCATGTTGAAAAATTACTTTATCGTATCTTTGGGCGTATTCTGGTCATTTTTGCTTCAATGCTAGATTCAATTTTATCAATTGTTGTCGATATTGATCGCCAGTAATCGTTTCACCTGATTTCTGCAGTTCGTAATACCCAGCTCAGTATATATTGGGCACTGATTGTGATATTGAAGGCTGACTTGGGTTTACCCATGACTTTTTGCGCTTTGAGTTCTCAAAATATATCGACTTTTCATCACCTATCACATTCGAAGCAACAAACCTTTCCTTTTCTGCCAGCAAGCAAAATTTCACAAATGATTTTTTATACATTTCAATGCTTCTTTCCGTCAGTTCATATGAAACCCATTTTTCTTTCTTCTGGATCTTTCCCAATGCGTGTAGACGATGCGGAATTATGTATTTAAAATACAGTTAATTATTATATCTTATAAAAATCGACATTATTAACTGAAATACGTATTTATAAAAGTGACTTAAAAGTGAAGCCGGACTTAACTGGAAAAAATGCACTACAGATATACATTAATAATTAAGGACATATTGAAGTTGGGATGTTTAGGCTGATGTGGTTCGTCATATCATCAAAACTAGCACTAGTTTACTGAGTGCTCATTCTCATATAGTAGTATCTCATGATAGTAGACTCTCCTTGGCATCATGTGTCACTAGACATAGAAGACGAAAATGTTCAAGTCGTTTTTTTATCACCTACTATGACCCTACTTGAACCCCTTGATTATGGTGTTATTAGGTCCTTTATATAAATCTATAATAGTTATACGAATCAAAAAAACAAGACAAATAATAGTATTTATTACATTCCTTGCAAACTAATCTGGTTTTTTGTCCTTTTGCTTGAGCTATTTTCCTTCCTTGTTCAGCGCTTATTTTTTCATAACAAGTTACACATTTTCTTTTATCTTTTCATAAAACTTCTTCCAGAACGTGCCTTGGATTTTGAATCATCTGATCTTCTGTAATATTTATTTCATTTATTTCCAACAGACCTAAAGCAAGCTTTTCTCTAAATTCGGTAATTGACAATTTATCCTTCATGACATTTTTGTATAAAATATATGCATTTACAATAGCTGTGCTAGTATTATTTCGAAAGCTAGTTTTCGATATCACTTTATGCCCTTACGAATAGGTGAGGAATAAGATTTAAGCTGATCAGAAAGATCGATAAAAGATTTGCTTGCGTTGTAGTCAACTATAAGCGCTGGTTTTTCTATTTATTTTCCTCTTTTTAGATATTTAGTGGTATTATCCGTTTGAATCGTGCTTAGGCAAATAATATCACGCTTGTCATGCATTTCATTTCAAAACTACCATACCTGTGTTACTTTCCTTTGGGTAAATTTCTCCTTTACTAAGTTTATGGCTTTCAACAACTTTGGGGTTGTTTTTTTCTATTTTTCCTCAATGTACCTACAAAGTGAGTTTTTCGATTTTGGAGTTCATATGCTAAGTTAATACTTCCATGGTCCAACAACGGTGGCATAAGTATCATTACAGTTGAAACTGTAGCAAGCTGGTCTCCTTCCTTATCTTTTTCACAATAAACTTTAATGCCGTACGTGTAACCATCTTTACAGCACAATTTGTAAAGTTCGATAATTCTTTTATTTTTTATATATTGTCTAAAAGATAATCGTCCTCTTAACGGCACAAGGATTTCGTCAATGCATACTGATTGCTCAGGAATATATACTTCCTTGATCAGGATATTTAAAAGAGGACTTAGTTTTCCCAACCGGTCTTTATCAACAATTCGTTCATTATCATTAAAGTAAAGCATTCTGAGAAGCAACTCGAAGCCCTTCCTGGGTATTCGAGACTCTTTGACCAATAGTCTGTCATTTTTTGGTAGTTTCTTCAAACCCATATATAAAACTATGCCAAAAAATGAACAATTTCTTGATTATTTGTATCTTTCCATCTACGTAATCGAGATTTTGAGGACAAGCCATTTTTTATTGATTGTTGAGCGTCATCGTTGAAATATATTTTGAAACAATCAAATGGAGCTTTAGTGATATACTGTTCACATATTAGTGATATATTATTCACAGGTTTCATTTGTAATTCCAATGTTTTGTTAATCAAAATAAAAAAAAAATAAATGAGCGCCAATTGGAAATTGCCATTGCATTTCCGTGAATCCCTCTTCATCATTTGCATTTTCGGAAGAACAAAATTTTGAAATTATCTCCCTCACCTATGGCTTGATCAACAGATGATTGGGCAGCATTTATGTCGCTTGAATTTTTTGATGTGGACCATTGATCTTCGATATCTAATGAATCTTTATATGGGAGGCTTTTTAATTATTTAGATGTAGATGGTTGTACATCGGGCTCTAGCAAAACTCCAGACAGAACAGGAATTTTAGCATTGCACATCGTAGTCGTCTGAAATATTATTCTAAAAAAAATATAATTTAAAGGAAGGAAACAATAAATTTTAAATAAACGCAATACATTATTAGTTTTCAATACATATTTTGCGCTTTTTTGGGGGGATATGTTTAATATGTAGTCACTGGAATCAGTAGAGTCACTATCTGCAGCAGTTCTGGGATTATAGTCACTAGAATAATTATCCAAATGTTCCAAAGGTTCCCCATCATCTGACATTATATCGTTCCATAGTTTTAAAAGATCTTTTTATTCCTTTTCGCCTTTTTTTGTTCCAATTTTTATAGTCTATTTTATTGCAATAATACGTTGCACTTATATTATACTTGACATGTACAATCACCGACTAACGCTGCGAAATAAATGCAAAGATATTGATGCTCGTCCCTAAACATGTTAGAACACGAAATGTTGACGTCCGGCATTTGGTCTTCAAAGCGCCGACCCGGACCTGGCTCCAAAGCCCAAAAGCGGGGCAGCCCAATTCAACAATAATTATAACATAATATTTACCATTATTCATACAATTGTATGAATTATTTTGTTTGGACCTAGAGATTTTTTTTGTTGTATTTGGGCGAATAACATGTTAAATAACTATATACATACTTTCTTTGGGTTCATGTTCTAGAAAAAGTTTACACAAATCAACATCTAACGTGTTATTGGAGAACCACAATTATTGAACTGACTTTTTTAAAACCAACATTTTATGTAATTGAAAATTGAAAGCTCTTTGTTGAATGGCTCTATATTTACATAAATAGAACAACTTGATAAATCAATAAATGTTATATCAATCTGAGAAATAAGCAATCAATTTAATTGAATTGATTGTATGTCAAATTGTAGCAATAATCAATTACATATATCTGATTCAGCTTAATTGGACTCTCTGTCACTTTTGTCCGGCTACATGAACAATTCGTCGCTCCGGAAACCGAGCATAAACGTGTCTTTTCTCCAAATAGTATTTTTTTCATGGTACATATAACCCTAGGTCCGCATGTTCAAATTGAAGGGTTCCTGTTACGAGTAAAACCCTTGTTTTAGTTTAATTGTTAATCAAAGATCGACCTTTTCTTTTCGTACAATATTCCACTAGTCTGACTGAATTAAAATTGGCACGACGGTCCCTAATGGATAATGATATTCCTTATTACAATTCCTAGTTTATGCCTAACATACCAGGGTAGTTTGCTAAATCTAAAGCTTGTCTGAAAAAGATGTTTTTTAATATTATTATTTATTAGATACGTATGAATTATATATATATATATATATATATATATATATATATATATATATATATATATATATATATATATATATATATACAGGGTGTTAGAGAAATGACTTTCGAAAACTTAGCCAAAGATTTTTGACATTTCAAACAAAAAACTTCCTTACAACAAAGGTCAAAAACCTGAGGGATTCCGCAAAAAAACATGCTAAGTTGTTAAATCGTCGATCGAAAAACTACTATGAGAATTATCATTTTAAACAAATATGTGTAAAAGCATATTAGAAAAATAATAAATGGTAATAACCATTTATTATAATATTATGTTTTTTTTAATTATTGTATAGGTTGCAAGAATCGTAGTTCTAGTACTATCGAATAATAGAGTTGATTATCTCCTGTTTTCAGATAAAAATGATTTCAGTGTGTGCGTATTTAAATTCCATTGAAAAGCAAAATTGTTTCTGTATGTTAATATAACAACATGCTTCTTATTTACGGAGGAGCAACAATCAAATAAGAAATGTGCCAAGACCTTTTCCGAACACGTTCAAATTAGGTTAGAAATCACCCCGGCCTTGTATAGACTAAAGTACTGGACATTTAGAACATTAAATTTAATAAAATAATTAATCATGTATTTCTTAATGTTACGTTGCTCGTTTAAAACGTGTTATGGTGTGAAATATTAGTCTAGTAAATTTCAACTTTGACATTAAAATATATTAATGTGTAAGTTTTTCTTTTTTTTTTGTAAAAAAACAAACCAAATCTATGCTAAACGTATGGAATAAATGATTCTAAAACATTACATTTTATTTTTAAATAATACCTTAAGAGAACAATGAAACAATAAACCGAATTTTCCAACCATTTGCAATGTTGTCTGTTGTAAGAAAAATAAAAATGCGATTTCCGCGAAAATGATTGCATTTTGGATACATATCTTAAGGAAACTTTTTGTTCAATCGTTGGTTACATTTATTATTATTATTATTATTATTATTATTATTATATATATATATATATATATATATATATATATATATATATATATATATATATATATATATATATATATATATATATATCTAGAATCTAGATGATTTGTCTCGAGGCCTGAATCTGCCTAGTTCTGAGGCCCTACCAGAAAAGTGTGTTTTCTAGTTGTATTTTTCTAGATTGAGGCCTCGGGGCAAATCAACTAGATTCTCTTGATAATGACTACCAAGTGAAAGCCCAAACGTCGAGATTTTACAAATCTAAAATGCGGTTCTATCTGAGAACCTAAAGTCTATTTACCGAAGAAAGTCAGTCGATATAAACAATGACCAACGCGTGATCAGCACCTGATATTTTAGCCATAAACGCTAAGCGCCCTTGCTACTGGCAGGAATCGGTCGAGCCCATTTACATCACCAATGAAAACCCAGATGATCGGCAGGTTGCCGTTCAACAGAAACACAGGGTTGGCAGCAGTAAATCATACAGTGCCGTGATTTTTTTCATTTATTGAGTTGTATTCGATTTATTAATAATTGTATTTTGTTTCCATAACATATCTAATACGGACACAGCTGATGAAGTTGTCGATATTAGCTATACCCCGCCCAAAAAAAAGACAGTTCTTAGTGCGGTCCTCTATGCTTGTGTTTAGTTTCATTCTTCAATAAATAGGCTATAGGCATTTTAACCTTTCCGAACACACACACACACAATGATCCAAACCATGCCAGATGTTCGTGTATGAAGCACTTCGAAGCAAATGGTCGCCTGTTTTTTTGGGATAAATGGGCATATCGCTACAGTGTTAGTCGCTACTAGAGAATTGTAGAACGGTCAATTCTAAATGGTTCACAACCATTTGTTGCTATGAAAATTGGTTCAAACGCATGCAAAAGTGTATCGATCATCGCGGAGAATATTTTGGAAAACAATAAAACCATTTCAATGATAAATATTTACTTTTATTTATTATTCCGGTTACATAAATAGCAATCCTGGTAGTTTATTTTAGATCTCTTGGCTTGCATTGGCTTAGACCCTGGCTTGCATTCGAGATCTGGATTCAAAGATTGGATTTGGGTCTGGCTGGTCCAGATTTGTTTCTTAACTTGGTATGAGTGTTATTGGTATCTGACAGAAAAGTCATATCATTTCGCAAGTTGAGTTAGAAAATATAGCGTCTTCTGTAGTTTTTTTTTGTAGCCGATTTCTCAAAATGGATTTCCATTAAGTGTTGTCTAAAACATAAAACTTTTTGCACTGATTCATTAAAAATGTTATTAAGAAAGTATAACCGCTACGAAGTTATGTTAACAAAATATTTACAAGTGATACAAGGACTATAGTAATGGTACAGAAGCAGTTGAATACGAACTTCGTTCAGAAAGATCTTTCACATCAACCAACGAAGCAAACATTATCAAAATTAAGGATCTTATACCGAGTAGTCGTCGATTAAGTATTCAAATACATTCGAAAAAAAACCGTCTAGAATTGTGGCCGAATTCAACAACAATGATAAATTAAGCGTCAAAAAAGCTACCCAACAGCAGTCAAGCTATTCAAGTTTTAAAAAATATGGTTTTCCGAGTTTTAAAAAAGGACCAAAGGAGACCTTTCCATATACAGTCAATCCAAAATTTTTAACAAGATGAAGCTGAGAGGTGAATGAATTTTTGTAACTAGTTTTTAAATGCTGTGGATGAAGATCCTAATTTTGAAAATAAAATAATTTGGACTGACGAAGCTACTTTACCCGGAGCGGATCGGTAAATTTTAAAAATTTGAGAACTCGGGCTCATGAGAATCCTCACATAATCTGCTCTATGGTTTTCGAGAACAGTTAAATGCTAATATGTGGTGCGGTGTCATAAACTTTTTGTGGGCCTCAAATTTTTCCATTACGACAACTTTTTCGAATATCTCGAAGGTATTCCGCTTAATTTAAGGAATGAATGCTGGTTTCAAATGGATGGTATTCAACACATTATGCTGCTGAAAATTGTTTGTGGCTAAATAATAATTTTCCCAAACGATGGATCGGTCGGTTAGAACCAGGACCATAGCCACCCCGTTCACCAGATCTGACTCCCCTTGATTTTTTCGTCTGGCGATATTTAAAGGATAAAGTCATAATTTCTCTTAATTAAAAAAAAAGACTAATAAAAATAACTATGAGTAACTAAGTTATAACATTTATAGTGTTGCGTACAAAAACTTTAAAACTTCGAAAACAGTGCATCATACAGGCGAACTAAAACGTTTACGTAAAAAGTCAAGGATTTCACAATCCTGAATGCAAATAAAAAAAAACGTACGAAAGAATTGGGCTATTATTACGTTAGACCCCTCATTATGTTACGACCTTAATTGAAATTTTTAAATTTGAAATACACAGTTTGTTTTGGCGCTTAAAGTTTACAACTCTCACCAAATTTCATAATTTTATTGTGTATTTTACGGTTTCGAAAATATTTCTGAAAAGCCGTCTTCAGGATGCCTCTTTTGGGGGAGAAGGACGCAATATTCGACCAAGATTTATATGATAAAGAACTATTATTTTTAGACGTAAAACATGCTAGAAAAATTTGGTCCATTCAATTTAGACGAATTCGGCACACCCTGTATAATTACCTTGTCCAAAAGAAAAAGCGGAGCTATGGGTACCTCGGTGCTAACAGTGGAATTCACTGCAAGCTAGCGTAAACGTTTCTATGTACAGCAGTAAACCTTATCTTTTTTTATTGGACTAAGCCACCGTTTCTCCACCTTTTTGGCGTCGCGACCCCCTAAATTGACAAAAAGTTAAATAAAAATTCCCTCACTACAATATGTTAATTTGACGTTTATCAAAGTTTTACATCGGCCGGTTAACATGGCGACGATTCGTTCTTTTTTCAGTATCATGATTTATGAGGAATCGTTTTTATTTTTAAATGGCTTATAAACTCCTACGACCGTATTAACACGCTTACGAACCATGAAAAAAATCATCTATTTGTCTTTGTATTAAATGATGAATCGTCAATGACATATATGTGTGAATGGGCCGTTACACTTATAACGAAAAACTGCGCACATCCAGAAATGCCGAACTACAAGACGTGTAACCTCTTGTTCTTATATTACTTTTACCAGTTCGAACCTGTGCCATGCACTTACCCACACTTGTAAAATAACCCGCCCAAGCACCACCTTCCCGC
Organism: Cosmopolites sordidus; assembly: GCA_031761425.1. Taxonomy (NCBI): domain Eukaryota; kingdom Metazoa; phylum Arthropoda; class Insecta; order Coleoptera; family Curculionidae; genus Cosmopolites; species Cosmopolites sordidus. The sequence continues at coordinate 149,355 of JARFXV010002347.1, read as the reverse complement.
GCATGCAAGACAGATCATTCATTACGAGCGCGTTTAGACAGGTTCACACAAGCTATGCGCTTTGGTAATAAAAAAAAAAAGGAAAGAGACGAAGAATTTCATTGTTAATTATGTTTTTATGAAAACAAGTACAACGATTTCTTTCCCCATCTAGTGTTAAATACTACGATTTCTTCTCTCACTCAATGTTAAATAAATTAATAACACTGTGGTAATTAAATAAATTAATAACATTAAATAAAATGGACAATGGACAAAAACTTGTGACAAAATGAAATGCACTATCTACATCTCATGAAACTGCAAAGAAAAAAACTAGATCGTACAATGAGACATATTAAAAATATGGATTTATTGGCTTGGATGACAAGCCGCAATGTGTTTGTTATCAAATTATGTCCGTGGAAAGCATGAAGCCTTCAAATTAGTCCGGCATCTGGAAACATAACACTTTACAAATCAAACCATTAGAATTTTTCGAGCGTAAATCACGCGTCTTAAAGAATCAATAAATCAAGCCGTAATGAAACCGCAGCACTTCAAGCATCCTATTTAGCAGCATTCCACACGATTGCCGAAAAGCCCATTTTACCCGCTACCACGGATGTGGTATTTGTGATGATAAGTTCGGAAGAAGCAAGAAAGTTGTAAACCAAACCACTTTCAAATGACACAATATCGAGACGTATTAATGAAATGACCATTGAGGTTCACGATCCAGTGAATTTTTGCAATTCAATTCGACGAGTTAACAGACGTTTCGAACTTGCGCAATTTTTGTGGTTTGTCCGATACGAATGCGAGGGGTCAATTAAAGAAAATATACTATTTTGCAAATTAATCCCCGGACGTGCAACTGGAGAGGGACTTTTTTTTGATGCAACACAAAACGAAAACTTAGACTTTAATAAACGCATTGTGGTACGTACTGATGACGCGAAAGCAATAACTGGGAAGAACAGTGGTGTGATAGTAAAATTAAAAGACATTATGCCACAAATAGAACCCTTTCTTAATAGAAATACGCTTGCTACAAAAAAGATGCCAGATAATTTACAAAATGTTTTATCAGAAGCTGTAAACATTGTTAATTTTATTAAAAGCGGACCATTGCAGACTAGATTGCTTCCAACATTGTGCGAATAAATGGATGTCAAATACGACTCACTGGTTTTCCATACTGAAGTAAGGAGGTCGTCGCGAGGAAAAGTTCTAACGAGACTTTTTGAATTGCGAGATAAATTAAAAATATTTTTTACAGATAAAAATAGCTCATTTTCAGAGTTTTTACAAGATGGAGAACTTTATTAATGTTGGCTTAATTGAGTGATATATTTTCACATTTGAATGACTTGAATACGATTTTAGAAGGCCGTAACAGAAACATTTTATTAATGACAAAGTCGATGCCTTCATCAAAAAGGTTGGCATTTGGATTATACGCTTTGAAAAACGCAATTTTGATGCATTCGCTTTAACTTAGGATTATATTACCAAAAATATGGATTTAGAAAATTCTGTAATTGATCGCGTGTTGGCGAGCATGAAAAGGTATTTATGCGAATTGAATATTCAGTTACTTTTTCTAGATAGCAACTATAATTTCAATGAGTTCTCAATCTGTTTGATGAAAATATTTAAAAACTAAATATCGAAATCGTCTATTATCACTGGAAAATAATTTGTTAATGTGTGTTTGCAATTATGTTTCGTATACGGATCCTATTTCTTGAACACATTGCGACCCCCCCATATTTCTAATCGTGTGCCCCAGTTTGAGAAACGATGGATTAAGCTAATAGAATAAGCTCCAATAAACTGGAGGCTTTTTAACGCCAGTCTGTATGTTTGTCCGACTAATGAATAATACAAACTGGCTTTGCTTCCAAGTTTTTTACATAAAATGAAGTGACAGTATTGAACTTCGCAGTTAATCTGCATAGTAAGCTAAAAGTTTAAATTCTCTGCAGTTTCGTATACACCAAAAATGTTTATTAAAATAACTAACGACCGTTCAGAGGCCAAATTTCCTAACGAAATTTAAAAAAGGCGGAAGACTGCCGCCATCAAAACTATTAATTTCCATGAAACCAGACAACGTCCTCAGGCAGGCAACGTAGGGTAATTTCCTTCGGTGCCTTGGCAGCAGAATGAACGATATACCAAACAGATAAAATTCATAAAATTTAGTTGACTTTAATAGTGGCTGTTCAAAAGGTTGTTTATATTTTGCTCCCATATTATTTTTATTATGATATTAGTGAGATTAAAACTAAGAAGGTGTGGAGATCAGCACGTGTGTGACCTAACATATTAAAACTGACAGGAAGACTACTTAGACGTAGCCTAATTACGAAAATTTAGTAAAAATGTAGTTAAATAGAAATATTATTATAATCATTAATAATAGAAAATGTATTTTATAGTAATTATTAAATTCATGCATTTATATACTTTTATATTATAAAAGCCTACAACCTCCTTCACTAATATCGTTCAGCTTTTTGGTATGGTTTTTTTCAAAGCAATGTTTGAAGTTGTCAATTTAAAGTTATTCAATTTATTTATGTTGTATATCATTTTGTAGGTCTTTTGAATATCGTGTATTATTAACTTAACTTAAAAGCTAAATTCAAAGAGACTTACCACTTAGCACCAAATCGCTTTATTTATCTTCTCAGCGCATGTTTCACTAACCATTTTAGCACCATCAGGAAATGATTCAATCTAATTCTAAAATTAAACTACTAGGCTAATTGAAAACTTTGCGAAACGGAAATGATAAAACAAGATTATAGTTGAAAAATGACTTTGTTCTTCCTTATATTGTCCCTTATGCTCAATATATTTTTTGCTGCGGTTCTCCAATTCATTTATTCCATCTCTGAAGTGATTTTCTGGAGGTCCTTCAAAATACTCATCTACGGCTGCTATAACTTCTTCATTTGATGAAAAACTCTTGCCACGTCGCGTTTTTTTTAAATTTGAGACCAGATGAAAGTCAAAGGGGATCAGATCTGGTGAATATGGTAGATGCTCCAACAATTCGTACTGTAACACCTCTGTGAGCCGGTGCATTGTCTTGATGAAAAATAATTTTTGCCTTTGCTAAACCAAGCCTTGTCTCACGAATTTTTGCATCCAATTAATCCAAAAGGTTTGATTAATACTGTCCTGTTAATATTTTACCGGCCTGAAAGTAATCAATTAGCAAAATGCCTTATGTATATCAAAAAATTGATGCCATAACCTTTTTGGTCGTTTTTGACCACTTTGGTGGCTTCGGAAGTGAACAACCAGACTCAGTCCACTCTGCGGTTTTTGTCGCAGTTCAGGATCATAGTGGTAAACCCAACTATCATCCATAGTTAGAAAACGATGTTTAAAATCTATTTTATTCATTCGGAAAAGATCCAAATGTTAGTTAAAAAGTTTTACTCGAAGGCGTTTTAGATCAGAATTTAGCAAATGCGGCACCCATCTTGCACAGAGCTTTCTCAGGCTCAATTCCTTTTTCAAAATATGAAACGCCCGTTCAGTTCAGATGTCCATTGTCTGCCATTCATAACAATGTCATGTATAGAATTAATTATTTTTTCACTAGTTACACTTATTGGACGTCCAGAACGAAGATCATGATCTAGGCTTGTACGTCCACGTTGAAACTCACTCACTTACAAACCATTGTTTTTGAAGGAAAATACTCCCCTAATACATTTACCATTTCGCAATGAATTTCCATTACCTTTAAACTGCACTGCACGATTTTCAAAATTTTTCATTTAAAAAAATAACACTGATATATTTACTTTAAGCTGCTGTTTTTTGTAGAAATGAATTGATATATAATTGATATTCATATGAAGGATGAAACTTCCAAATGTAGTAGATTATATAGACCTTTTACTGATCTATAGGTGTCGCTCTGCGAACTTTTCAATTAGCATAGTATTATATATTCGATTTGTATGACTTCGTTACCTAATGAAGCATGAACCGTGGAGTTAACCAAGTGTCACATTAATAATTAAAAAAGTTGCCAGAATGGAATAAGTGCTTTATTCTGGTTTAAGGTTTTCTTACATTTTGCTATTTGAATGCTTTCATATGCCTGGACAGTACTATTATTATCGGATCTTTTAACAAGTTTTAAGTTACTAATATTTATATTATCGTCATGTTCGACTGTATGTTTGGCAACACAGTATTTCTCATTTCTCTCATATCTAATATGGGCAATATGTCTTTTAAATCTGGCGAATATGGATCTCTAAATTTGATCAATATACCTTGGATAACCTAACAACCAATTTTATAAATCTTCGATTTTTCATGTTGGTCTTCTTAATCTTTTGTATTACCCAGGACATCTCTTAACTATAGTTAAGTTATATATAGTTTCTAGACTACTTTAATGTATACTTTTTCAAAATCTTGTCTAGCTCTCGTGTTAACTAGGCACCAGAAGATATTTCCATGAATTGTTCTTTTTGAAAAGTCGAAAATTCTTTCAATAATTTCCTAAACTTATGTTTTCTAATTAATCTATGTACAATGTTTTTATTATAACAATCACTTCGGCCACCTCCCTAATCAATTTTAATTTTTTGTTATAACTATGTTGGTTTAAAGGAAAATTAAGTAATCTATCTACCGTAAGGTTTAAACTAGCAATCTTGTTAAATATACATTTTTCTAGATGTCATATTCTTGTAACTGCAAGTTTATGTTGGCGTCTAGAACAGACGATTTTCTCAAAATAGGCTTGGAAGTCAACGTGTTAAACAAATATGAATCTAGCCAATCTAGTAACCGTTGTTGCAATGCAATCAAAGAATTAATGACATCCAAGTTACTAAATAATTGAACAAATTTAAAACATATAAGACACTTATTAGACCGGTTGTAACATATGAATGTGAGATCTGGACACTGACAAAACGGAGAATATTTCAGTTGAGAATTATAGGAATATCGAATATAATTAATAGGAAATCGAAAGAGATACAAAATGAGGTTAAGGTGTTTTTTTTTATAATTATATGGGTTTAAAAGAAAATTAACCAATCTATCTAACCTAAAGTTTAAACTAGCCATTTTTTTATGGAAGCTATCATAGCTTGAATCGTTAGGAACATATCTCAAAGTGGTTGCTTTTTTCCTAAAGATATCAAAATCTAACCTATTGTTATTATTCCTACTTACTAAAACATCCGATACTGGTAATATGTCAATATTTTCGATTTTATGGTTTGGAATTTAACATTTCTGTTCTAAATTTTCGTTCTTTGTGTCGAAAGATATAATTTTATAATACCTAAAAGGTGTCTCAGAATATTTTCAGTTTTTGATACTCAAAAAATAAAACATCATAATTAATTCAAACTTGTTTAATTGCTGTTAAATTACAGAGTAGTTTTTGAATTTTGTTTATGAAAAAGAACCATCCGTAAATGCGAACCATTCGCTTCTTCACACTCATTTAACCTGGAACTGAAATTTGCAATCATTCTTGGAATCGCGGGGATTTCGTCTGTTATTCTTTGCTTTAAAACATTTAAGTTGGGTGGTAATGGGTTGAAAATCATACTTTTTAAGTAGCTCTATAGGAAAAAAAAGCAGATGGTTTCTAGTGCAGTTCCAGCGGATTGTCGGGAGCTCAATATCTACAATTTTTTTTATTCACGTGGCCTTTGATGTGGAAATACGATTAATTAGAAAACCATATGTTATTGAAGCTCCAAAAAACGATTTTTCATTGTCCTGCAGAATTTGACTTATTTATCTGGATCATCGAGCTTCATCTCTTGCACAATAACAATTTTGTAGGGGTGGAAATGCAAATATTTGCGAACAATGCAATGAATCGTGGATCTGTGTAAATGTAGAAAAGTTGCGCGGAGTCTGCGCAATCTGACCGTCGGTTAAGTATTCGTGCGATTGCTGAAACTGTAGGAATTGACAAAGAATGCGTATGGAAAATTTTACATAACAATTTTAACAAAGAGTGTGCCAAAATGGCGCCTAAAATTCTTATGTTTTAACAACAAGAAGCTCGCAAAAATGTTTGTATTGAGACTTTGAATGCCATTGAAAATGACCCAAACTTATTAGAAAGGATAATAACATGTGACTAATCGTGGTTTTTTACTTATGATTCTGAAAAGCGCCAATCCATGCCCTGGAAGAGCCCAAATTCACCGAGAGCCAAAAAAGCTCGAATGAGCAAATCAAAATTCAAAACAATGATGATTGTTTTTTTCGATATTCATGGGATTGCGTACCCTCACTGGGTTCCTGAAGATCAAAGTATTAATCAACATAACTACCGTCACGCTTTTGCTGAACTCCGTGAAAGAATACGGAAAAAACGACCCCACATTGTGGACAAGTCATGAGTTCTCCATCAAAACAATGCCCCGGCTTATTCCGCATTGTCTGTCAAGAGGTTTCTAGCCAAGTATAGCATCCCAGTGTTAGACTATCCACCTTATTCGCCGGATCGTGCGCCATACGACTGCATTAAAAGGAACAAGATTTGAGTCCGCTGAAACTGCGAAAGAAAGTGTTTCGAACAATGGAAGATTCGCATGGAGCATTGTATGGATAGAGAAGGGGTGTATATTGAAGGTGATAATAAGTAAATATGTATGAAATCTAAATAAAATATTTTACAGCGTCAATCTCGTTATTTAATAGTCACATCTCGTATTAACGCATAGAACACAAAAGTGGTTGAAATATTTCAATGAAAAAATCAACGTCAGTTTGAATGCCTGCAGCAAGTCACTGAATCCAATTCATCCATTCACATTTGCAGATTATCTGCTGAGCTAAACACTTCGCAATCATCAGTTACATGATGTTTGACACTTACCCAAAGCAGTTTCACATTTTAAAAAATAGACGTTTTAGCGACACGCAAGTCCAAGGAAATCAATATTCCACCTTTTCGTCCATTGAGTCACTTTTTGCATGAACAAAACTTCAACAATCCAGTGCAGATTATTAGTCGAACAACTTATAACAACGGATAAATAGGCATCAAAATAGTTCATTTTTCGATCGATTTAAGAGATATTCGATCAGTTATTGAGGAAAAAATAACAAAACCATTGTAACTGAATACAAACTTTATGTAAAATAATCGAACAATATTACTGATAATCGACTAAACAAGTACCGCAGAGCGAAAACCGAAATTCTATGCTAATAAGACAATTTAATCATAAAATTGACATTTTCTTTGTATTTAAGCAAATTTCTACAAGACGATTTGTTACTACAATATCGTGGATCATTAATTTTGTTTTATTCCATTCCGCATTTATCAACGGCGACTAGAAATGATGGAAGAATAAATATCTCAAATCTAACTTAATACATTTTGCGAGTTATGAAATCTTATAAAAGTCAATAATAATCATCAACTTTTAACTTCTCTAATGTTGATTTGAATTAATTTTAACTTTATTCAGTTCGTTTTTCATATTACTAAAATGTTGCCAGGTGTGGCCAGATTTTAAACTAATGATTTTTAACATGTTAAATTTCGTCGAGTTGGGGTTGCAAAATGGTTTCAGTTCAAAAAGAGGGATCCCGAAAGTGTAAAAAAGAGAACGGACTCGTTGATGAAGATTGCATTGAACCATTTCTGATATAACACTTTAAGTATCAACCACGAGCTTTTTCATTTTTACTGTATAACATTTCGGTGCCCATCACTGGTTAAAACATTGTAAACGCATGGGAATTACCAGGTATGTAATTATAAAACCGGAATTTAAGTATAGAAAATACACGTTTATTGTATGAAAATGATTTGACACGCGTGGATGACACGCCAAATAAACTGTTGCTCTTTTGAGGCAATCCAGTCATCGAGTCATTTTCGTACATTTTCGTAAGAAGTGAAGCGCTGCTCAGCAGTGCGTGTCGCATAAGTAGTAATCAGACGGAGAGAAGTCTGGTGAGTAAGCCGCATGCGAAAGTATTTCCCAACTAAACGCCTCAATCGTTTCCTTGATCAATTTTGCTGAATGTGATGGTGCATTATCATAAAGCAAAATCACTTTGTGTTGCCTTTTTTGACATTCTGGTCGTTTTTTGCGCAAACCTTGATTCAAATCGATCATTTGTTGTTAGTAGCGTTCAGTATTAACGGTTTCGCCAGGTTTTAGCAGCTCATAATAGATCACACCCTTCTGATCCCACAGAACTTCTTCTTCTGAACTTCTGAACCAGAGAAAAGAATTGTCTTCCGCCCATAGCGATTTGGCCTTGCAGTCGAAGTCGATGGTTTGTTTGGAGTTACCCATGATTTTTTACGCTTAGAATTCTCAAAATATATCCACTTTTCATATCGCCAGTCACAATTGGAGATTGAGAAATGATCTTCTTTTGAACCTAGCGAGCAGCATTTCGCAAGTGCTTCTTCGGTTTTTCTACTGTCTTTCATTCAGTTCATGTGGGACCCATTTTCCCATCTTCTGGATCTTTCCCATGGCTTCAATACATATAGAGTGACAGACTTCTCGTGTCATATTTAATTGATCCGCGAGTTGTTGTTGTGTTTGAGCGTCATCCTCATCCAACAATGCAAGCAATTCGATGCCTCCAAACTTTTTCGGTGGTCTTCCACGTTCTTCGTTTCTCACGTCAAAATCGCCACTGTAATTTACCAAGAGCATGCTCACTATAAGCTTCGACAAGCATTCGATGCAATTCTGCAGCACTTTTCTTCAAATGGTAACAGAAAAGCAATGCGGTCGGCAAAACGTAGTTTCCAGATACAAAATTCGACATGTTCAACGCTATTAGAAACTATGCTGTTGTATGAAACTTGTATTGTGAGTTGAAAATCTTTGTCAAATATTATGGTCATCTATGGGCAAATTCCGGTTTCATATTTATAGACCTGGTATATAGAGTGAACGTCTGTTAAAGGTTCATTACTAATAAAAAGGCCTCACAAAAATTATTTATTTATTATTTTTACAAGATTATTAAAATATAAAAAAATGGAATTAAACAAGACAATAAGAGCAAATTTTAATTATGATATGCTTTAAAATACTGTTCTACGCATAATGGAGGCTTCTCTTCACAAACTGCAAAAATATCGTGTTTTTCAACTTTGATTTTGGTAATGCTAAGACTGCCCTTGTTGATCGCAATTATTTTTTCTGTGGGGGGTATGCTCTCCAAGAAATTAAATTCACTTTGTTTCGATTCTTTATAGCTTTTTGGCATTATATTTCCAATTAGATACGAGATCAATAGTACTCGAAATTTTAAAGATTTTGTGGTATTTTTCTAGTTATAAGAAAAAGTAAATGTGCATTGTATATGTATATTTCCATAATGTGTGAAGATTTTTTCAGCCACCCAATTATTTTTTCTCAAAGCGCCTGACATCCAGCATTATAATCCTTGATTATATTTAGTTTTTAGAGAACGTTTCTGTTTCTAGCTTCGAACATTTTCACCTTATGCATGTTCAATATTGTAAGGACATCGCGCTTATCTTTTCACTTATACACAACCACAGATTTATTTCTCTGCCATATGCACTACTCCTTTTTTAGTCTTTTGCCACTATTTCTTTTGGATGCCCTTTGGGGTTATTGTGTAGAATGCCATACAAGTTTTTCTAAATGTCATATTATTGTAAGTAAAACTTTATGTTGCCTAGAACAGATTTTCTCAAAATAGGTTCGGTAGTCAAAGTTAACAGAGATACATCTAGCCAATCTAGCAACCGTCGCTATGATGCGATCAAAAAAATTACTGACATCCAAGCTACTAAATAACTGCACCAATTGAAAACATATACGGCAATGGTTATAACATATGAATGTGAGACCTGGATACTGACAAAACGAGATTAAGAACTACTTGAAATATTTGAGAGCGAGATAAATACCAAAGGCTGTAGGAACATGGAGGATCCGCATATATATTGAATTAAACCAACTAATAAAAGAAGTTAACATTGCTGGGATATGCTAGAAGAAAGCAAAAATCCAAGATAGTACGGAGAATGTTTCAGTAGAGATTTAATAGGAAGTCGAAAGAGATACAAAACGAGATTAAGATAATCTGAACTGATTGAAATGATCTGAGATCAATGAACGTGAGACTATGAAGAGAGAGAGAGAGCTCAAGAGGGAGCTGAAAGGGAAAAAGCCCCTCAGATAAAAGTCAACTCAGGGTTATAAATCCAAAAGAAGAATAAATAATTAGTGGTCTTGATAGATAAATATTGCGGTGCGGGATATTAAAACTACAATATGTCGTACACCGCTTTCCAAAATCACCTGAGAAGGAGTACGGCTTCTAAACAGATTAAAAGAGTTATTTGATCCCGAAGAGAATCAACAACTTATCAATCCGTTGTAATAGACGAACAGGTAATTCTTTGGAAGCATATTACCCCGACACTTTTAGAGTAAAGAAATTTTTCGTTGAATAAGAATTATTGAAAAATTTATATTAGAACTGTATATAAAATCTTGAGGAAAATGAATAATAACAAGACAAACAGTATTATCGGGTGTGCTTTAAAAAAAAGTCATAATACACATACAACGGTACATGGTAAACAAAATTAACTAGTGACATGCTAGAAATACTGATGAAAATGGGGAGGACAGGAATAATATTGAATGTTACGAGCAAAACCTTTTTAGGATGAAAATAAACAAAAGTCGTGAAAAAGTTATTATTACCACAATAATACATACATATGATGGGGAAGCTTTGATAATAAACGAAAAATATAAAACGCGAATAATTATAATGGTTATAACATTTTGGAGAAAGAATAATATAAAAATAAATATTTGCTGGCTGGGTAAAATAATTGTTTTCTGACTTTCGAAATTTAATTAAGTATGATTAATAAACGTGGAGGTTCTTTTATTAGTTCATTCTCTACGGTTTTGGTGAAAATAACGTTCCTTGGAAATAACTTAATAGTTGTTTATTAGAGGGGTAATCACTCCTATTATTCTACTATTATTATGATTTTACTTGAATAGGTATTCAACTGAATATATTACAAAAAAAGTGCTTTTCGGTCTGGCACATAAATGGTGCAAGTATGACCAAATGATTATGAGATTTATCATGTATAACCGGTTAGTCTGATCCGAAGCTTTTGAATGCATATGTTCAGTTGCTTGTTTGTAGCAATCAAGTAAAATAAATAAACAAAATTGTCACAAAAATCGTAGCTGAAGGTATTTGGGCTTGTTGACATTGTAAACATCTTGTATTTGTTAATGGTCAGTCAGATGCGTATTTGAATCAACACTTATCAAAAGTGTTTAGACTTTTTTAAATGCAATGCTGCTGACTTCAGCAGAAGTCCAAACTCTAGGTGGAAATAGGCAAAAGTATAGCAAAAAACGTGAAAACTATTCCATGCAAGTCATGGTTACGGTTTTCTGGGATTCTTGTGGTGTGATTCTTATATTCTATCTCGTAAAAGGCCATCATCATCCGTAGTACATTTCACTACTAGAGCAACGGAAGGATGATTTAACGGCAGGCTAAACTACATGAATGATGGTAGCTTTTGGAAAGAATTTACGAAACGAAGGAAAAAAAACGATAAATATGGAGATGATATAAAGAAAGAAATGGAAAAATAATATGATAGAAAACATGATTGTAAACTCAATAATCAAAACAGTTGCATTAAGGAAATAAGTATTTGTTTCAAGTGAATAAAAATAAATGTATGAATAATTTCACACTGATATTCACATCGATTCACAAAATATATTACGAATATAAAACCAAAAAAGGCCCCATTCATTTTGGTCGAAAAACGCAGTATAACTGATCGTTTTTTATGTGTGCTATAAAAATGTTTGATGGCACTAGAGTCCCCTGAAGACCTGGTATTACTATTAAATAACTTATAACCCATCTCAATAATGTTTCTTTTTGTACAACACATGTAAGGTTTCATAACCAAATATTTTAAGGTGTTAGCATCTTTTGGTCATTCTTAATAATACATCCTCATAATTGAATTTCCCCTCACCTTTCACTCTAGACGAATTGGAGGCTGCTGTAAAACAGATAAAAGTGGTATGGCACCTTGGTTTGATAATACACACTCAGAATTTTTAGTCCACATTGGGGAAAATTTGGTCAACCAAACACTGGTTGACTAGCATATTCTCCATCATTTTGACAACGGGGACACTTCTCAATGAAGTTAAGAAAACAAAAATTGTGGCTATTCTGAAAGTCGGTAAATCACCAGATCACCCCCGAATTTTAGGACCATTTTCCTGCTTAACTGCTCATATAAACTCTTGTAGAGACTTATTTATAACATAATTAGTGGCTCTATTCTCTAACAAATTCCAGTTGAGTAAGCGGGATTCAGACCTCATCGAAGTTGCTGCGACCAGGTAGCTCTAGAAACTTAAGACACATGTGGTCTTCGTCGACCTAACGGCAGCTTACGATACCGTCTGAAGGGACGGGATGATGTTTAAACTCCTGAAAGTGATCGAGTGCCGAACAACTGCAGTTCTTATTAATAACATGATAAGTAACAGATACTTTCAAGTTTAATTGTGTGAAACTAAAAGTACAACGGTATTAAATAATGGTAACACTAAGAACTTAGTTCTACTCAACTCTCACTTAAAAAAATGGAGATTAAAGCCCAGTGTCAGTAAGACTTAAGTATGTGCGTTTCATCTTAACAACAAGTAAAGTAAGACTGAACTCCAGGTACAATTTAACGGTAGCATTCTTCATTATAACAAATACCCAAAATATCTTAGAATTACGCTCGACCGCACTCTATCATATAAAGACATTGAAAATACATCTGCCAAGATAAAAACAAGAAACAATATCATCCAGAAACTGTGTGGTACAAATTGTAGGGCTTCAATGGAATCATCTCTCGCGCTGGTTCGCTCAGCTGCAGAATACTGTACTGTAGTGTGGCTAAACAGTTGTCATACCAACCTAATTGATGCGCAACTTAACAATACTATGCACATAATCACTGGAACAATCAGACTAACTCCTACTTACTGGTTTCCCTTAATAATATCTACCCACCTGCGATTCGTACAACCGAGGCCATGCTTATAGAATACTGCATTATACAAGAATGTTCTGTAAATGTTCTTTCCGTCTGACCAAACCAGTCCAAAAAAATGACAAGAAAGGTTATGAGAAAACCAAAAATGGTTAAATTTCTACAGAAATCATTATAATTATTCGATATATTCTCTCTTCAATAGAAATAGAACGATTTGCATGTTCAGAAAGCGTATCAAATTATTTTTGTCATGTCACTAATTGGATTGGCGTTGAAGTTGCTCGTTGTTGGCCGTTTAATGATTTCGAGTGATGAAATCGTTTCCTCTCATTGCCAAATGTATCTTGGGGAATAGAAAATAGTAAGTAGTAAATATAAATAATAGATTATTTGTTCTTTTTTCGATTTTCGACCGAGGTATATAAATTACTGCTGTTTCAATGTCAAAATATCATGAAATTTGTAGGGATTATTAAAGAAGGTTGACACTAGAGAAAATTAATGTTCTACTGACAGATGATGCCATAATTTTCATTGAACGATTCAAAAATTCAAAATTGAACGATTCCGGTTATTTTTGGAACAAAGGATGTAGAGTTTTCTAATAAGAGTGTCAGAAATTTGAAACGTAATAGTGGTAACACAGTTTGAAATGTAAGTGTCTTTCATAGATGGCGGTGTTCAGAACATTGTGCCAATTCACCATAGAGAAATAAACGATTCAACAGCGCGGAGAAATTATTATAATTATACGATTATGGATATCGTGTTACTATTAATTGTGAATGCTATAGGAATATGCCAAAAGAATATACTACGCTAATTAAAAAGTTCGCTGAGCGACTCCTACAGAGTAATAAAAGAACTATATAATCAACTATATTTTGAAGCTTCATCCTTCACATGAACATATGTGAAGTTTCAAGTCGATCTGTTAATTAATTCATTAAACGTATCAATCTTATTTTTTAAAATGGAAAATATTGAAAATCGTGAGTTGATTAATTTTTTTGTAAAAAAAGATTTAAAGGCAATGGAAATTCATAGTGAAATGGTAAATGTATTAGAGGATTCTACTCCGTCAAAAACAATAGTTTGTAAATTGGCAGGTGAGTTTCATCGTGATCGTACAAGCCTGAATGATGATCCTCGTTCTGGACGTCCAATAAGTGCAACTACTGAACAAATAATTAATTTTATACATGATATGGTTATGGGTGCCAGGCAATGGACTTTGAGTGAAATTGCTAAGGCCATGTACTTTTCAACTGAATGAATGTTTCATATTTTAAAAAGTAATTAGGTTTAGGAGAAAGATATGTGCAAGATGGGTGTTGCGTTTGTTAAATTCTGATCAAAAACGAATTTCAGTAAAATTTTCTAACCAACATTTGGATCTTTTTCGAAAGAACAAAATAGATTTTAAACGTCGTTTTGTAACTGTGGATGGGTTTGCCTCAATTATCCTGAACTGCTACAACAAACCACAGAGTGAAGTGAGTCCGGTTGTTCAGCTCCGAGGCATCCAAAGTGGTTAAATTCGATGAAAAAGGTTATGGCATCAATTTTTTGAGATGCAAAAGGCATTTTGTTAATTGATTACCTTCAAACCAGTAAAACAATAACATTAACAGTATTACTCAAATTGGATGCAAAGATTCACGAAAAAAACCTAGTTTAGTGAAGAAAAAAAAAAATCATCAAAACAATGCACCGGTTCACATAGGTGTTCTTGCAATGGCCAAATTGAAGGAGTTACACTACGAATTGTTGGACCATCCACGATATTCACCAGATCTGGCCCCCTCACACTTATCTGTTCCCAAACCTCAAAAATTTCCTACGTGACAAGCGTTTTTCATCAAATGAAAAAGTTATAGCAGCCGTAGATGAGTATTTAAAGGACTTCGAGAAAATCACTTCAGAGATGGAATAAATGAATTGGAGAACTGCCGGAAAAAATGTACTGAACTTAGGGGAGAATATAAAGAGAAGTAATTTTTTCAACTATATACTTGTTTTATCATTTCCGCTCCACGAACTTTTAAATTAGCCTAATATTTGGCCTGAACTAATAAATGTGGATATAAACAAAGTTTTTTTTCAGCAAGACGGGGTGACTTATTTCTCAACTCGCTAGACAATATTTTATTTGTATTATTATAAGTATATATATATTTGTATATTATTATTTTATTGTAAGAAAAGTTTGTTGGACACGTTTTTTCGTGAAATGGTAATGTCAACGTTTTTGGATTATTTTTTGTGGATTTATGTGAAATCCCTGGTCTACAGAAATAAACTCCAACAATTCTTGACCTTAAACCAAACATTCAAGCCACTATTGAAAAAATATACCAGGCGATATGTGTGAAAGATTAATCGAAAAGTGGGTCTTCAGAATGCATTCCACCAAACGAAGTCGAGGGGGAGCATTTCAACCAAACTGTTTTCGACACATAATTATTTGCTCTTCACTATTTGTTGTTATCATTACGCCTCATTTTAAAGTTGTGGCACCAATATTGGATAACGCTTTATAAACATACGTCAGTACCTTTTGAGCATTAGCCAAAAGACAACGAAATAATGCGCAACTACTCAATTTTCCTTTATTTGTGTAATTTTGTAAACCACCAAAATTGAAAAGGCCGATAAACAAAAACGTTTTCATACTATTTCGTACTTACGTAAAAATTATGAATAAATATCGTGTTAATTTTCATTTCGTATCAGTCATATTTTTATTTGGACGACGGAAAATATTTCTAGTGTACCATCAATAAAAATGTAACAAAATCTTATGATATTTGCCAATCTATCTTACTATTAAAAAATATTCATTACTATGTATCCGCCTCAATCCGAAACCACACATTCAAGCTTCAAAGCAGCATCGTAAATCCTCGCTGCTGATACAGACCGCATCATGTTTTCTCCGTAGCCACACCTCTGCGGTTTCGGTTGCAGGATTTGCATCCATCATGATCTAACCATTGCTTATTACGAATTGTAGCTGACTAATACGCTTAAGTTGTTGTTCTGCGCCAGATTTTGATAATAACATTCTGCAGCATTGAAGTAGATAATCCTAAATGGCAATTAGACCGTCTATTTTGCTTTAAAATGTATAAGGGCATTGTGCATTATTATCTAATAGTCAACAATATATTGCAACAAATATCTGAAAAATATTGATATTGTAATTTTATTTCTATACAGTACTAATAAAATTAAAACAATGGAATCCAGTTGACTGTCTTGTGATTATTGTCTGATAGACAAGGGCTTGATTTATGAACGGAATTAATCGCTTTTCCGCATTTCCAAAGCAACTAATTTTAAAGTAGGATACTTGCACAAAAAATTGCCTTGGAGCTAAATAATCCAAAAACAGGACAATTCAATATAATTGTTTTGTTTTACTAGTGCAAAACTTGGTATTACTAAGTTTAATAGTACTAAAAATATAATTCAGATGAAAAGGAAAAAAAATTACTAAATAAATAGGAAATTCGCAACATAATAAAAAAAACAATAAAGCTTCGGGTATTGATGGAATACCAGCAGAATT
The DNA here is from genome assembly GCA_031761425.1 of Cosmopolites sordidus. NCBI lineage: Eukaryota > Metazoa > Arthropoda > Insecta > Coleoptera > Curculionidae > Cosmopolites > Cosmopolites sordidus. Next base: position 132,700 of record JARFXV010002347.1, on the reverse strand, counting down.
ATAAAAAAAAGGTGTAAATAGTCTAGAAAATTACTATCTAATATGTCTAATATGGAAACAAGTGAAACTTCCAGCATACTGATATATAGGTATAATATTACCTATTCACGAAAAAGACGACCAACTGGAATGTAATAAAGCTAGAGGGATCCCACTTTTTACAGTGGCTGCTAAACGCGGTAACAGCCAACAACAACAAAACCACGCCCACGACTGTTATTTTCTATCGGTTATTAAATGCGCTACCTGTACTCATCAGAAACCTGGACATTGACGAAGTATTATGAAAACTTCTTAGGGTTCTTCAAAAAGAAGATACCGAGACATATATCTAAGGGAGTTTTAGAAAACGGAGATTGGCGCAGGCACAACAATTTTGAACTCTATATCTTATATAATGAGCCTGATATTGTAAAAATTATGAAAATTAACATGTTTAGATCGGTAAGGCATAGTGAATGAGGGGGAGATAGAGCCTAAAAATCACATATATTACTATCGACCGGTAGGCAAAAAACCTAGAGGATTTCCGCGTAACAGATTAAAGGACCTGGTGAAAAAAATCTCAGAGAACTTAACGTGAGAAACTGGAAAGACAACGCCAAAGATAGGCACCAATGGTGCCGATTTCCCGAACAGGCCAAAACCTATCTAGGGTTATTAAGATAATGCTAATAATAATATTCAGAAAAAAAAACGCTATTGAAAATATGTTTGATGGATAGTATTAAATTATTGTGACAAGATACACCAGGTGAATTGAATACATGTTGCAAGTTTGTTTAAAGTTGCACATACATATTCTATTATACTAAATCTAGGAATCTTGCTGGTCAGTCAAATGTCACTGTCGAAAGTTCTTCGAAAAACTGCAATAGGTGGTTTGACGTTATTCATATAACGTCAACCTATATCCTTATAGTCTAACCGAAGATTACTATATTTCAATTGCATAACGCATTTAAACTCCCTCTATAGGTTATAAGGGCTATTTTACTACAAATTATATAATTTGATAAGACCAAATAATAATGAGAGGTTATTATAAGAATTTGTAACTCTACGAGGCATGAGCTGAATTTGATGATCTATAACTTCTTATGGCAAATGATCTTAGGCACGTGGTATATAAGGTCTTTCAGATTGAGCGGTTTTTTGATTCTTGAATATAATATATAATTTGCGTTAATTTCAAAAACTTTTTATTGATAACTGAAGCATAGTGTATGACATTTAAACAAGAAATATTGTATTTCTTGTTTAATAATGCCAAATGATCACCTCTTACAGCTCCACAGACGTCCACTCTTTTGTCAACATTTTATATGACATTTTGGCATAACCGTGGCTCTATCTTACCAGTGACTCGACTTTCATCCTTTAGTTCAGGAATCGATTGTGGATTGTTCTTATAGACATGACTGTTCATGTAACTCCAAAGAAAATAGTATCGAATCGCCTGATCTTGGTGACCATTTAAGATCACCATTTCTTGCAATATGGAAATTTTTCTCTCGATAAATCAATTGTTTCATTAGCGGAGTGAGGTGTAGCTCCATCCTGTTGGAACCACATATCCTCCAGATCAATATTATTCAATTCAGTCCACAAAAATCCAGTTATCATTTCACGATATCAAACAGCATTCACAGTTACAGTCTCGCCAACAGCATTCTGAAAGAAATACGGCCCAGTTACACTTTCTGACTTTAATACACACCAAACAGTAACTCGTTTAAGGTGTAAAGGTTTCTCATGAATCAATCGTGGATTATCCTTACTCCAAATGCGGGAATTTTGTTTATTAACATAACCACCATTTCAAAATATGCTTCATCTGAAAAGATGGTTTTTTGAAAAAAATTATTTGTTTGTTCTTTGATCCAATGGACAAATGTACGACGTTTTGAATAATCCAGTGACTGTAGTTCTTGTGTTATTTGAACATTATATGCCTTCAGAGCTAAATCCTTTCGTAAAATACGCCATGTTGTGGATTCACTGAGTCCAAATTGTTATGAGCATCAACTAATAGAAATTTCTGGGTATACAATATCGATGTGGCCTTGTAAACGCCCACTACGGCTGTAAAACATTTTTCATTGAACGCCCATTTTCATAAAATAATTCAACAATTTTAACGCGTGGTTGTATTGTGTACGACTTCATTTATACAAATGTAATACATTAAATTTCTGAAATGAGACTAGACATAGGAACATTCACAACGCCATCTGTGTTTTATTCAAGAATTAAAAAAACTGCTCAAGTTGAAAGACCCGTTACATGTTTCAAGTTCGTTTAAAACTATTCACTATCGAGGCATTCGCTTAAGGATTCGAACAAAACATGTTCTATCAGATAAGTCTGGGGATCTCGTCACCTAAGTGTTGCTAGTGCTCGAAAAACTTTATTAAATTAATGAAATATGAGATTTAGATACCAACAAAATTTATAAAAAAACTGCTTCTGCAAGAAAATTGGGTGAATGCGTGTTTTTCCAGGATAATGCCCCAGTTCACGTCTAATACAATTATTGCTGGCAACTAGAAACAGTATAGCAACTAGTTTATAACCGTTGCTAAGGATGTTTTTCAAAAGGCATCAAAAACACGTGTTATAAAAACACCAAATATAAAATATATTAATATTTTAATGTTTTTATGATTATACTGAAAAAAATTGTTCCAAAGGTTCTAGATGTTTTCTTTTATGTTAGAGACAATAATTTGTTAATTATTATTGTATTTCTGCTTGCTATTCGCTAAATAAACGAAATTTATCACCAAATAACTTATTAATACCGTTCAAATGCTGATATTCCCATTAATGTTAGTCGAAAATAATCGTAGTTAAAGTACGAGGTGTATATATAAAGTAATGAGAACAATCCACAATCGGTTCCTGAACTACAAGATGAAATTATTCGATTCGTTGGTGAGATAGAGCCACAGTTCTGTCAAAATATCATCCAAAATTTTAACAAAAGAGTGGATGTATATGGAGCTGCAAGAGGTGGTCATTTGGCAGATATTGTCTTTCGTGTTTAAATATCAGACACAATGCTTCTGTTAAGATTTGTATTTATATATTTATAGTTTATTCAATGTTGTATATATCTGAAATAAAAGTAAAGATGGCAACCTCGCATCGGTGCATGACGCTATTCGGGAAGAAGGGCAACATAACCAAAGAAAAATGAAAAAAAGTAGTCGATATTAAGAAGTTGTTTAAGTAAAACGGCGATTTGGGATTTCCGACGAGTTGTAATGGCAACTTGATTTTATTGAAGCAGTCCATAAGTAAGTATAAAATATATTAAAAGTACTCCCAATCGCAAAAGTGATTCAGTCACATTCGACCGAACACAAACATACAGCTTCAATTATCAATAAAGAGTTCTTTGAAATCAACGCAAATTCTGTGTTTTATTCGAGAATTTAAAAAAACCGCTCAATTTGAAAGACCCCTTATTAGATGTAATAAGCGACGCTGAATTTCGATCGCCGAGTCGCCGGATTACAAAAAAAAACATGATACTCAGGAAAACACTAGAGATGTTTATTTAGCATTTAGCGATGTAAGAGATTATTGAACTTTACATATCGAAATTCTTGCAAACATACTATGAACTATCGCAAATTGAAACACTTGCTTTTACTCAATGTATCATTCAAAAATTATGTAATATGTTACATTTTCCAAAAGATTTCTTTGATAAAAAGGAAAATAAAAACAAACATAGAAAAACAAAATATCAAGGGAGAATGTTCTCCATTAAAAGAAGAACTATATAAGTTTGTAAATGATTACTTCGCAGATCGTTGTGAACGGCACCGTAGGGATCAAATAAATGGTTTCTAACGACTGTTAGACAAAGCACATTAATGTTCAGGGTATTATAGAGAGCAAAAATTTAATTAAGCCTAAACACGAGACTTTCATTAGTAGAGTCCCATTGTGAAAGTGGCAAATTTTTTGTTTTCTCCCGAAAATTCAGTATCGTTTTTCATGTAGGCCATAAAAATAAGGAATATTCGAACATACTTTTGGTGTATTTTTTAGAAAAAAAAAACATTATGGATCATATTAAAAAGTATGGTTTATTTTTTTTGGGAAAAAAAATCAATTTTAATAAACTTAACTTTCAGATTGTGGTAATACTTGGCATGTTCGAAAAAACATAATGAGCGAAAAAGAGAAACCAAAAATTAAAAGAATATGCAAGGGTTGCTATTTATGTATCAGGAATTAGCAAAAATGGTGTTGCTAGGCACCATCTAATATATATATCGTAAAGTTTGACATTGTTGACTGTATATGTACTCAGAACAGTTTGTCATACGGACGCTATTTGTGTTATTTAGAGACTTGAAAATTTCATCTCAGTCAAAAATTGGAATTAACTCGTGATAATTTTCGTGCGATGATTTACTACGATTTTCGACGTGGATTATCTCAACAACAGTGCATCTATCAACTGACTTCGACTTTTGGCGATGAAGCACCATCTAAAACTTCTGTATATCACTTGTTCAGTGAATTCAATTGTGGCCGTCGTTCGCTCACGGACTGACAAATTTAAAGAATGTCATCCATACTCGGTTGTTGTGTCAGAAAACGTCGACACTGTGTACGAACTGAAAAAGCAAGATCGTCACGTGACATACCATAAGATTGAGGCATCTCTGGGCATTAGTATGACTAGCATACACAATATTCACATGAACTTTTAGCGGTGAAAAAGATTTGTACGCGTTAGATTTCGCAGAATTTGACAATCGCTCAAAAAAAGCTCCGTGTCGATTGGTGCAAAGATATGCTCAAAAAATACAATAGTGGTGCGACAAAAGCCGCGTATAACAGTTACAAAGCAAGTGTCTTGATTATAATCTTAGATTTATGCGTATGAGCCCGAAAGTAAACAGCATTCGACTGTATGGGCTTTTCAAAATGAGCCAAACCCAACAAAAGTTGTTTGCGCAAGAAGCACTTCAAAGCAAATGATCGCCTAATTTTTTGGAATAAGTAGCAATGCGGGCTACAGCGCCACTAGAGAATCGTAGAACAATCGTAGGTCAATGCTGAATGGTACGCAATCATTTGTTTGCCAGAAGTCTTAGAAAGAATTCTGAAGAAATAAGAAAAAACATCCAGCGACGCAGGATCATTTTTTAAAATGACAGTTATCAACAGTTATTTAAAATGACAGTTATCAAAAAGTTATCACATATCGGACCGAACAACTCAATATTTAACCAGTCAAAGCATCGAATTGATGGGTCATCCCATATACAGTCCTAATTTGGCACACATTGATTTCTTTTTATTGCCGTTCGTGAAGAATAAACTACGATTTTCGACGCCGGAAGAAGCGACTGATGAGTTCAAAATGCATGTTTTGGAGATACCTCATTCGGAAGGGAAAAAGTGCTACAAAAATTGGTTTAAACGTGTGCAAAAGTGTATTAACCATCGCGGAGAATTATTTTGAAAAACAAAAAAACCATTTTCAATGAAAAATATTTACTAGGATTTTAAATGATACACTTGTAGCTTTTTAATGTTTCAAACGTTTATTATAGGTTTATTGTTAGGGATTTCTCAAGAGTAGCTTGACCTAATGGTAATGGTCAAACACAGTGTTTCCAAGTATACAGGTAAAATTATATCTTGTTTTTTTAACGTCTATTCTAATTATCCAAAATATCGAATGGTAAAAACCGGGCTATTTAGTTACAACATGATGTTATCTATTACCGGCGTGTTTTAGAAATTTAGCTGCTCAATCATGGTTATTATATGACTATTTCTTAAGGAATTTTTCATTTCCAATATTTTTAGTAGGTCTAATCTTTTACTTTTCTTTACTGTGTGTAATAATTTAACATCTATAAAATGATTGTTTTCAATACATTGTGTAGACATTCCATTTTTATATTATTTAAGATATTTTTTTTGAGTTATTTTATTCTACAACCTATATTTCTACCACTTTGATATATATATATATATATATATATATATAATATATATATATATATATATATATATATATATATATATATATATATATATATATATATATATATATATATATATATATATATATTCTCCACAATCTTATAGTTAAAAATATTCAAATATAACGAAAATTTTTTCCTGTGCTCCATGTAAAATTATCAATCCTTCAGTCGCCATCAAACGCCAACAAGCATCTCTCGAGCCCGGTTTCTGGCCTCAAGCCGTCATCAGTCGGGCTTCGAGTTGTACGTTCGAAAGCAACTGAAGGATTAATCAGGGTCCTGTCCATATTAATAAGCCAAATCGGATGAAAGCAGCATAGAAACGCAGCTTACGCCATCCGATGGTTCGTAACAGTACTATTGTCTGAGACCGTTCGGACCCAAACCCAGGCCCTATATTCAGGTACCTGATATGCATGAAAATACACAGTGGGCAAGTGGAGAATATTAAAAATAAATATTCAAAATATAGTGATGACGGCTATTTTTAATATTCTCCACTTGCCCATTGTATATTTTCATACTTAGAGTTAATTTTATATACACCCGATTTATCTAAATTGTCCGTTTTATTCTTATTATAAACCAACTTATTATTCTACCTACATTAAATTTATTTACACAAATAGTCTTACAACCTAGTAATCCGTATTACTAAGTTTAGAAGTGTAATTAATAAATTTAAACAATTTGTCTTTTTGCTTTTTAATGTTATAGAATTCTTGTAAATTCAACATTCTTTGTTTATTTTTTAACAATTTGTCAATTAATCCTTCTTTGTAGCCGTTGTTTTTTGCTATCTGTTTAATGGTATAGATCTATTTATTAAAATTATCTTTGTTTAGTGGAAAACTAACTAACCTGTGTATTAGACTATAAAAAGGAGATAGTTTGACTTGCCAAGATTGTTTGACTTTCCAAGAATTAAATTGTATAATCGTGTCTGTTGTAGTCGGTTTTCTGTAAATATCAAATTGCAATTGATTAGATATTTTCTTTATCTTTCTGCCTAGGAAGTTAATTTCATCATTAAGTCCAATCTCAATAGTGAATTGAATATTTCTGTTTATGGAATTGAAATGGCCTAAAAACGCGTGTAAATTTCTTTCCGTACCATTCCAAATGCAAAAAACATCGTCAACGTATCTCTGCCAGTGTCATATATTGTTGATTGATGGATTTTTAAATTCAGAGTTAAAAATAACATTCTCGAAATCAGCCATAAAAAGTTCAGATAACAAAGGTGAGATAGGTGAGCCCATTGAAAGACTGTGTTTTTGTTGATATATCTCATTGTTATATTGAAAATAATTTTGTTCTAGGCAAACTATGTCTGCATTGTCTATGTCTTTTAAAATTGTAATTAATTAATTTAAGTAGTAAAGTTAAGTTAAGAAGTAAAGAGGTTTTTTACATCAAAAGAGACGAATTTTGCATTATTCGTTAATGTAATGTCGTTAGTTTTTTGTATAAATTGTAATGAATTTTTAATTGCATATCCTGACTGAAAATTGATTAATTTAGGTAGTAGCCTATGACTTAATTCGTTACACAGCTTATAAATGGTGCATTAACATACAAGACTACTACTTAGATAATCCATAGAATTTCGAGGCTGAAGGGTTCATACTTTTAAATTTATAAATTTTATTTAATGTTATAAGTGGACATACTTTGAGTGTTTTTATAATCTCTGTTTGATATTTATTAGTCTTTAGTTATATTACTTTCTTCTAGTAATGTTTTTACTTTGTTATTATACTCAATGTTAGTTAAAATTGTAATGGTATTACCCTTGTCCGCATTGCAAAGGATTAAGTCATTATCTTTCAACTTTTGCTTAAAGTTTTTTATAATTATTAATTCATCTTTGCAGCTTTTTGTTTATTTAAATGTTCTGATATATTAAGTTTATTAAGTAGAGTTAAGTTTTCCTTAGGTATGGTGGCCAATTCTACGTTAATTGCTAAGCTTTCTAATTCTTGTTTTGAGTAAGTTTGTGGTGAATATTTTAAACCCGTTTCCAGTAAGTCCAAGTAATCCTTGTTAATGGTCAGATAAATTAACGACTCTAGGATAAAACTGAACATCTACGTTTGCGTCAGGCTTGTTTACATTATGGTTATTACAGTTTTTCTTTTATGATATTAATTTATTGAGCTTTTTTAATTGTGTATGTATGTGCCTTATCATTAACGGTGTCTCTAATATGTAGGTCCATATATTGAAAAGGAATAAAGTTTTCATTGTGAAGTAATTCAGTGTGTATAAGTTTTATGCGTAAGCTTACATTATTTCTTTTCCGGTACCACGTTCTTTCTTCTACTTGTAGCCAATTTTTGTATGCTGTTTGGATTGCAATGATAGCCTCTCGTGATCTATGGTTGCACTTGATTTTCATATGTTTTGGATACGCTTTGTTAACTTTACACTGTTTAATGAACTATATATGGTTGGAGCTCTTTTTTAACCTAACTGTAAAGTAAACTACGTTGGTAAAACACCAACGTAGAGTTTTGCTTTGCTTGCACTTTTAATCATGTTTATGGATTCCGCAGTTGGTTCCTTGTGAAACATTTTGAAAATACTAGGATTTTAAATGATACACTTGTAGCTTTTTAATGTTTCTAAGGTTTATTATAGATTTTGCTAAATATTTGTTTTATTTATTATTCCGGATATATAAATAACATCCTCTTAAACAGTTGCTAAGTGAGCTAAAATATAAAATAGTTTTTAATTATATATGAGGTGTATAAATAAAATAATGATACTGATTAATTGTTTTAATTTAATTGAAATTACAATTCTACATTGTCTCGTTAAAAATAGTTGCCTTGGGAAGCAACACAACCCTACATACGGTTTGTCCACTCTTCACAGCAGTGCCGGAACTCATATTCTGGAATCACGTACAGTCGGTCGGTTATGGCCTTTTCAAAACTCAAATGTGCTTTATAAGGGGGCTGCGGAGCCACAATGATATTTTTGCTTATTAAAAACTGGTTAATCAAATCGCTTTGTGGCAGCCCGGTTCAGTAACGTTCGATCTGACAACACTCTTTGGAACGGAGGCAGTCCAACATCTGTTGCATTTTAGTATCAGTTGTTTAAACACTTTAAAACCAGTTGATGGTCCAGAGCAATTCTTTTCGTAAACCGGATTTTTTTAGTCAGTTCTCAAAATTGGGTGACAACAATTTCGAGCAACAGCGCGCTATCATGTTTCAGACTATCAAGTTCCATACTTGAGCACAGTGCGACAGAAATGTTTGGAAAACTTCAACAGACGTATAGAAACAGTGTTTTTTCAAAGGTTTATGTATTTAGGTTAAGGTATTCTCAGAATACCAATACTCGATTGAAGATGAAGCTCGCAGCAGAAAGCCTGCAAATACGATGAAAAAAGTGGTGAAAATGTCTAAATAATCCGGTATCTGGTGCGTTTTAATAGTTGATTGACCTTACTGATGACGATGGATTGATGACGATCTTGGATTTTTGAATACAACCCGAAAATGAAGCGCCAAGGCCAGGAATAGTACACTCCAACAAGGAGGCCAATAGTGTTGCCAAATCGAACGCTATGCCACAAGTATTACACTCTTTATTTACACACCTCGTACGACTAACATACATTTTAATTACTCATAAATAGAAATACTGGAAATGTTGGCAAGATCGCAAGAGACAAATTTATGTAAAAGATATAATCTCGACGTGACATACTCGTTGGGTCATTGTCATATCATATCATAGACTTATGTGGGTCTTTCACATCTCTAATCCAAACTGTAGATACTCAGTTTATATCGCCTGACAATCGGATTTGCGGACGTCCTCTGCTTCTAAGAGATTCTTGTCTGGTCTGGCCGCAATTCCATATTTCTTTTGACTGACTTTTGTTCTTGGCATAAATTCTTTAATTATAGTTATATGTATAAATTTTACGTTTCGACGACGATGTCTCTTTGGCCCTCACGCCCATCAGATTTGTCTACCTTCGATTTATTTCTTTGAGGTTACCTAGAGTAACCTAAAAGGTTACCCAAAATAAGTATAGATTCAAGTAAGAAATTATTAGAAATCCCGAAAGTGAAGAAACAAGACTGGATGAATGAAAACATATTGACATTGGTGGAAAAACGAAGAATAGTTAAAATTAGCAGTCCAAATGAATACAAATAATCCAAAAGTTAATTAGAAGAAAAATTGTAAAAGCAAAAAAAAGTAGCTTCATGAGAAGTGTGCGCAAATTGAAAGGCTGGATGAAAGAGACAGGTTTAATGTACTTAAAAAAGTTAAAGAAATAACAGGAATTTCGAGACGAAGGCCATGCAGTATACTAGAGAATAATGATGGGTATGTGATATTAGACACCGAAAAGAAGCTCCAAAGATGGATAGAATATATCCAACAATTTTTTGAAGACCACAAACAAGAGAAAGAGCTGCAAGAACAAATGATAGCAGATGAACAAGATAAACTAGACATAACAATAGAGGTCAAATATGCACTTAAAGATATGAGAAGTATTAAAACACCTGGACCAGATGCAATACCAATAGAATTAGTAAAATTACTAGAGTTATTATTACTAAACTTTTTCAACTCGATTTGCAGCACAGGTATCAGAATGGTTGACTTCAATTTTCGTTGCAATTCTTAAGAAATCAAACGCAAAAAAGTATGAAGAACACCGCACTATCTCTTTAATGAATCATTTACTTAAAACCTTCCTGAAGATAGTACATAATCGAATGTATCACGGTTTGGAGCTGGGCAACACACAGTTTGGGTTTAGAAATGGGCTTGGCACTCGAGATGCCCTAATTAGTTTGAATGTAGTGGTCCAAAGGAGCCTTGATGCCAATAAAGAAATTCATGCGTGCTTTTTATATTATGAAAAGGCCTTCGATAAAGTAAAGCATAAGAAACTAATAGAGTTGCTAAGGAAAAAGCAAATAAATCAGCTAATTTGAGAATAATAGAGACCTTATACAAAAATCAAACAAATACAAGGGTAGAGGGTAGAAAGAAAATATACAAAAAGAACATAACACGACGAGTATGGCAGGGGTGCATCCTCTCACCAACACTTATCAATATGCATTCAGAGGTCAGGAATCATTTTGAGGAGAAACATCCGGCTTGGTAGTAAATGGAATTTTTATTAATAATATGGGATATGCCGATGATAAAGGCGTATTGACAGAAAATATCGAGGACCTACAAAGAATGACAGAAACGATAAGAGGAATCAGTAAACTCTACGTACTGAATATGAACCTAAAGAAAACAAAATACATTTGTTTGACGAAATCACCCAACAACACACATCTAAGAATAAACAACAGTAATATTGAGAGAGTGGATAGATAAAAGTATTTAGGAACTTGGATTAATTCAAATAATTATAACACCGAATAAATAAAAGAAGGACAGAAATAACTCGCAATACATTCTACAAGATGACATCTTTCCTCTGGTGTAGGAAAATAACAAATGACTTGAAAATCCGAATGATTCGCTGCTACATATACTCGATTTTCCTTTACAGTATAAAGGCTTCCGCCCTTAATAAATACATGATCAAAAGACTCCAAGTTTTTGAAATGTGGCTATTCAGAAGAATATTACTAATATCTTTGGCTGAAAAAGTCATAAATAAAAACGTCCTACGTAGAATATCCACTGAAAGTAGTCCAATAACAAACATAAAAACACGCAAATTGGAATACTTCGGACATTGGAATACTTCTTATGAACTATTGAGATTGATTCTGCAGGAAAAGATAGAGGGGAGGGGAAAAAAGCGTGGGAAAAACAAGAATGTCATGGCTGCAAAATTTCGGAGAATGGTTCGGTTCAATTGTACCACGAACCGGTTATTTGGAGCAGGGATTTTGGTGGACAGGGAGAGGGTGGTTATGATGGTTGCCAACCTTCGTTTGAAGACGACACGATAAGAAGAAGAAGACCTAAAATCGAAACCTAAGTCTACGTTCGTATGGTATACAAATTGAAAATTGTCATACGTGAGAAAACTGCAACTATGTTAGTAGCAATGTCGGTTTCTTCTTTCTAATATTACATTCTGTAATGAAATGGATTAGTTTTTTATGGAACCTTAGTTGTAAAACACTAAACTCAAATACATTTACCACTAAACATCAGTTCTTCTATTGGAAACTTTGGTGTGATGCACTAAACTTGAAGAGATTTGCCACTAAACACCAAAACACTTTTTTGAACTGCTTGACGTACGTTTCGCTAACCATGTTAGCATCATCAGGAGATGATTTAATCTAGAGATTACTTAATTAGATTAAATCATCTCCTGATGATGCTAACATGGTTAGCGAAACGTGCGTCGAGCAGTTCAAAAAAGTGTTTTGGTGTTTAGTGGTAAATCTCTTCAAGTTTAGCACTAAACATCACTTTAACCTCTCTATCATCATTCTTCTAATGATGGTTAGCATAATAAATGCGCTTCGAGATGTTAAAAAAAATGTTATTTGGTATTTAATGGTAAATCTATTTGAGTTTAGCCTAATAAAATAATCAATACAGAATTTTAGAGGTTATATATTGTAGCGTTTACAAATTATCGATCGATACAGGTAAGATCATATTGCGCGAGTTTTATTTGAAGCGTACCTGTATCACTCAGGGCAAGACCGAGACAGTCTAACTTCTCGAGCTGAACAGACATCTCCACGCCTTACCCTTCTGTCAGAGGTATGTAGATTAGTTGACCAAACCTTACTTAGGCTTATTTTTTTGATATTCTTATAGACACTTTTATGGCCCGGCGGTTATAGAAAATAACCATTTTATGACTCGGTAATTAGAGAACCCGGTCATTTAGGGACCAGGCCGTTGTAGAACTAGTTATTTCGGAGCCGAACCATTACCGAAATCAGACTTATTGGGGACACTTTGTGTAGTACCCGGTCAATACAGATTCCAGACCTTTTGGGGACCCCTGTAGAGGAACACAGAATTGCCAATAGATGTACTCATTGGTACTTGGATACCCCAATGACTGGATAAACAAGGGACGGGACAAAGGAAAAGAAAGGCCAGATAATAATTTTTATTATTTTTTTATTGAGATAATGTTTCACGATTCTTTTTAATCAATCCTACTTCTCTGACTATCATCATCAGGAAAGGAATAGACATCAGGAAATGGACAATAGACAGTTAGATTGGATTTGGAACTAGACCTGAGCTCGTTTAGGTTAGAGGGAGGACTTGTTAATTTTTTTTAAAGATTTTCCATAACAAATTATTAGTGGATCACACCATTAAACCTCCTTGAGTTTTTCTTAGTGTTTTAATTTTTACCTTTTTATGTACTTTGTGTTTTTTTCTTTGATTGTGCTTACGTTTATTAAAAGTCTAAAATAATTCAAGATTTTTTTTATAAGATAGACCACTTCCCAGTTTCAGGTTTTATTATTACATAAGATAATTTAACGAACTGTGTGGCGCCCTTTTTAAGTGCCGCATTAACTCGTCCAGGACCTTCTCCCCGCTGCTTCCGGCGAACGGCTACTGTCGCTGTGGCTAGGATTTTTTAATTTGATTTTATCAGAAGAAAAATTTTGATTCAACACAAAAAATTACAATATTTTTTGTATCGAAAATAAACTTAGTGCCACTAATTTGGACTATGTTATTTCATTTAAACTCAGTATTATTATAATAGATCAAATACCATATATTTTAAACTGTATTTTAAACAAAACATTGAATAACCTTGTTTTTGTTTTTAATTGATAAAAACAAAATTTACCTTTTGCCATTTATATACTACGTTGCCCATGATTAATCAAAATATTCGATCTCAAAAATGGACGTTTTATACAAGCGCTTTTTAATTAAAAGATTCCCTTTCCAAATAAACAGAAAAGCAAAAGCTTTCGTAAAATCAACAATGTACTTTCTATTATTATAAAATTTGTTTAAAGAATTACGAGATAGCAGTTTATTTCATTTTGAATAGATAGAGGGACGCTGATGAGAGACACAGATAAATGACACTGAATTAAATATTGGTCGTGTTGTTTCAGGTTCAGTATTCGGCAAACCAAGAAAAGCAATGCATTTAATGGCTTGCAAGTTTATTTATCCTTTTTAAAACAAAATGTACTTTCTTTTTTATATGGCTTATAATTGTGGTTGTTTCTCACAGACTTATCAACGACTTACAACTAAATTTAAACAGTGGGTGGTACACTAACAACATATTTAAAACTTATATATTTACCTTAACAATAGCAAAACTTAAAATCCAATTGTTGTAAAAGTTCAATGCTTGAGCGATTGATGCATGTTTGCTTAAAATGTACGTAAAATTATTCTCCAAAATAACGAAGAAAAATGATATCCAAGCAATAATTTATGAGTCACTATTGAACCTAACAAGTAATAGTCTACCTTGAGGATTGAATAAAGTTTATATAACTTTAACTTATATACATTTAATAACCTACATGAAAAATCGCGGATTTATGAAATGAGTTGTCTAGATTGTGATTAAAGGTATGTTGGACAAACTAGAAGATACATATTGACTATATGACCAACATGCACTCGAGCATGACAATAATATATTGATTAATAGCTTAAGAGTTCAATTCTTCTTTTGGAACCTTTGGGATGAAACACTAAACTTGAAGAGAAACGTGAGTCGAGAATTTCAAAAAAGTGATTTGGTGTTTAGTAATAAATCCCTTCAAGTTTAACTTAAGACTTATTAAAAGTATAAATAATAATAGGGCTTTAACTACATATGACAGCATTCAAATAGCAAACTGCAAGAAAAACATGAACCAACATAAGAGACCTATTCTTTACAGTAATTTTTTTTATTTACACAGGTCGATATGATTTTTGTAGTATTATTATTGATAATGCACTTTTTGGGTTTCATTTAGGTAGTTTCATTAGGTAATAGTAAGAAAACACCTTTTCACAGAAATGGCCTGGCACATCCCATTTTCAAATACCTGCTTCTCCTTTATACCATAGGCTCATTTAAATTATTTGTATGTAGTACAATGTAGGAATTACCACAAGACCGTAGAGGGGATAGATATTTCCACAGTATTCTACGAATTTTTAATTTGTTAAAGTTTTATTGTTTTCTATAGTTTAGTTTATTTCCATCTCATTTACAGTACAGTCAAGGGTTCAAATCGATCTTATATAAAATGGCAAGTTCATTAGACGATTTTGCAAAAATCCAGCGGATAAGTTTTTATATATGCGGACGATTTATTTTAAAGTCACAAACTAGGTTTATATCCGAAAAAAGCCTATCTTTTATGTTTTAAGTACCAAATTGGAGACCAAGATAAAACGTGTTTCTTCCGCATCTCCTTGTTAAGCTTGGACTAACGAAAAACTTTGTCAAAGGCATGGACAAAGATCGTAATTGTTTCAAGTACGAACAAGGAGAGAGGTTTCACCAGGGCATCAGGATGATGGAAGCAAGATACCAAGAACACTGGAACCCATCTATGTTGGGAGACTACTGCTGGTTTTTAAAAAGAGATGATGCTACAGAACACAAGAGGAAAGTTTCTGTCGCTGTATCACATCTCATGTAATATATTTTTTATTCACATAATCCTCAGTAATGTCTTTGCATAGATTTAATCCATTTTACAAATTTATATTAAATAAATATTAGATTGTAAAAATACATCGTCTCCTTTTTTTCGCCCACTACCGACCCCCTGTAACAAAAAAAAACTGTACGTGTTACAGTAATTAGCTTATCATTTTCGGATTTAGAGCTACAAAATACTTCATATACATCTATTTTAATCAATGTTACCTCAAAAAAGTTTAAATTTGTTGACCTGTGTTATTAATGTAACACTTGGTTAACTTTAGGGTTCATGATTTTTACACGCTTCATTAGGTTCAGTTGTCGTATAAATAGAACAAAGTTTAGTTTTGGAATTAGATTGAATCATCTCCTAATGGTTTTAACACAGCTATGGAAACTGGTATTAAAAAACTGAAAATAAGTGATACGGTGTTTAATGGTAAAACTTTAATGTTTCACAGCAGAGCTTCTAATAGAGGAAATGATATAAGCAGTAAAGTTACAATGGATATCAAATAGTAAAAAGAAAACTATATTTGATTATTACAACATACACGCTATCAGTATGATCTCCAGTAAAACAATAGAAACTCTACAGAGTTTTGTTCTATGACTATTTTCGATTCTTGAAACTGTAATAAAATGGAATAATATTTCTCTTTGGGTTTGATCTTTTTTCAGTTTGATGCCACAGTGTTCAATATGTAAAAACATGATTTAAGATCCTACTAATCTTTTAATTATTGTATACCTACAGAGAGTTTTTTAATTCGAAAAATAAAATTAGTAAAAAAAATAATTTTTTTTTTTCCTTCTCGACTTCTTTTTAAACAATCCGTGCATTTTTTTTTTGTTAAAATAAAAATATTATTTTAACTCGCTGTGTTCAACTCCCATCCATGAAAATTTTAAATAACTTTTACTTTTCATTACGCCACTTCACTTGTAAAGTTCTTAAAGATTCGAGATATTCCTTCAAGTTGATTCGAAAATTTTATACACATGCCGACATCCCCCTCCACCAATCAGCCCCTTACTTTGGAAGTGCCCTAAATTATTCTGTACTTGAACTCTCAGCCATTGTCTTAACTTTATATCCCTATTCTCTGGAAAATCTTTAGCCTCCTGTTAGGTTTTTCCGTAACATTGTTTCGTTTTATACGCAAAAAGGAATATTCTAAGGCAAGACTTAAAATATCTTTAAAATAAAGGTAGGATAATGAGCAGGAATTTTTTTACTTTATATTTAATTATTTAGCTAATTAATACATTGGTGAATAATAATAACACTAAAATATATAAAAAGTATTTTGATAGATATTTTGCAATAATGTAAATGATTGGCAGTTGCTTTGCTGCAAGATGTCATCACCAATAAATATATTCTTAATAACAAGAAAAAGCACCAGGGCATCTTCCAAATACTAGTACAAAAAGAGACGAATAAATGATGAAATGAATACATAACTGGTTCTCGTTCGATATCCTACTAACAAACCAAACAGTAAAAAACTGAAGAAGAGGAAATTAATCAATAAACTTCCCAACTGTTCAATGTTAAATGTAAGTAGAGTATAAGTGTTTAATAACATGGTCACAGTTTTATGACCTGTTCCTAATTGAAATGTGTGGTCATGCATTATCATTCCTGCTTGCTAATTCTGGTCGGTTTTTTCCAATTACTGCTTTCAGCCTATCCAACTGTGAACAGAAGGTTCCTTCCAATCCGGCTAAATGCAAAACATAATTTTCTTCAGACGAAGACTGTGTTTCGCCGTACTTAAAACAGTTGCTATCCTCATGAGTTTTTTCAATGCACGTTGTTATACACAATCCACTTTTCATCACCAGTTACCATTCACTTCGGGAATGGAACCTTAGATTTTTTTCAGCAAAAAATCGCACGAAGCGATTCGGTTCTGCAGATTTTGCTCACTAAGTTCGTGATAGACCTATACATGGAATAGGCAGACGCACCCATTTTTTATCAGATGGTCAAAATGGTCTATCTACCGATTATGGTCTTTATTTCTTCGACATAAGTGGTTGAAGAACGGCAAGAACGGTGCCAGTCTTCCAGGACCGCCCAAACCACTTTTGAACTGTGATTTCCTCAACAAAGTTCTCTCCTTAAACGGCACAAATCCTGATATTTGTTTGGACAGCATTCTTGCCCTTGTTGAAATAAAAAAAGCATAATGTATTAATTGCAACTCGCAAAGGAAGCTACTTTTCACAAATGTAATCATCTTTCCGACCGTACCACCATCTATCGAAAAAGTATCTGATATATATGAAAAGTATCTGACTATAAGAGAATTTTGTTAGGGAAGTCTTTCCGAAATTTTCTGAAAAACTTGTATGCAAAATTTTTAAATATTTGTTTTCGAAACATTATGGTGGTAACTATTGGAACAACCAACGTTTAGTTTTATCTAACCACTTTTTTAGCATTAGTTTTCATCTAAATTACATAACAATTGGAAATGAATTGTCACACTCTCGCAAGTAAACCCAGTTAGTAAATCGTAAACTTAAGTATTATATAACCTACTTTAGATTAGAGGAAAAACGTAATAAAGAAAGCAAAAATAACAAATTATACATCATTATAATATCAATGTAAGCTTAGTATAATCACAACCATAACTTTAATAATTGAAACTATTTCTTACCAAAGACTACATCACTTTATCCATTTTCCTAGGTCTGAGTACCAGAAACGGTAAGATTGATGCTAGAAGTTTTACAAATAATAAGAGAATGACGGATATACCGTGATAAATATTTGACAGAAACACTATTCATGTCCAGGGTTGCTAACTTTTCCTCAGAATTTCGTTCTAGTCGTGGTTCAAAACAAAGGGAGGCTAAATATGACCCTTTTATTAAACAATGCGGCAAATAACGGATATACGCACGAAACGACGAAATATTCGTCTTCTAATTAGAGCATACGGTCATTATAGTTAATTTCATGGTTGCAGACTTGTGTTTTGTTTAAAGGCACATTTCTCGAATGGTTATAACAGTTAAACATACTGTTTTGTGGGGGAAATAATACATCTCTGATAGAGATTGTTTAGTGAATATGTACATTTTGAAAAAAAAAAAACCCGAAAAACTCTAAAATATGTATAAAGGGTCTTTCAAATTGAGCGGTTTTTTAAATTCTCGAATATAACACATCATTTGCGTTGATTTCAAAAAACTTTTTATTGATAATTGAAGAATAGTGTATGACATTTAAACACGAAAGATAATATCTGCCATCTTCCCACCTCTTGCAGTTTCACAGACGCCCACTCTTTTATCAAAATTTTGAATGACATTTTGGCATAACCGTAGATATATCTCACCAGTGACTCAAATAATTTCATCCTTTAGCTCAGGAATCAATTGTGAATTATTCTTATTGACCTGGCTTTTCACGTAACCCCAAAGAAAATAGTCCAACGGTAAAAAATCACATGATCTTGGTGGCCAATTACCATGACCGTTTCTTACAGTAACTCGTCCAGGAAATTTTTCTATCAATAAATCAATTATTTGATTAGCAGAGTAAGATCCAGATCAATATTATTTAATTCAGCCTACAAAAATTCATTTATCATCTCACTATATTGAACACTATTCACAGTTATAGTTTCACGAGCAGCATTCTGAAAGAAATCCAGCCCAATTACACCTCCTGGCTATAATCCACACCAAACAGTGACTCATTTAGGATGTAAAGATTTCTCATAAATCAATCGTGGATTTTCCTCAACCCAAATGCGGCAATTTTGTACATTAATATAGCCACCAATTTTAAAATATGCTTCATTTGAAAAGATGATTTATTGAGAAAAATCATCTGTTTGTTCCTTGATCCAATTGACAAATGCATGACGTTTTGAATGGTCTAGTGGTTTTAGTTTCTATGTTATGAACCTTATATGCCTTCAGAGCTAAATTATTTCGTAAAATAGGAATAGGAAATGTTGTGGATTCGAGTTGAAAATTGTTGTGAACGGTTTTTTTTTGGGTCTTCAGCAACACAACACTGACACACAGTAAATCAATATGCTCTTGTGAACGTCCACTACGACTACATGTTGCTCTTCGTTTATCTTCCACCGAACTAGATTCTTGAAATTTTTTAACAATTTTATTGATAGTGCTTTCAGATGAACTATTGTGCAAACCGTAAATATCACGTAATTTTTCTAAAAATATTTTCCACTGAACGCCCATTTTCATAAAATAATTCAACAATTTTAACGCGTTGTTCTATTGTGTACGACTCCATTTTTATAAATGTCATACATTACACTTCTGAAATGGAACACAACGTCATCTGAGTTTTATTCAAGAATTAAAAAACTCCTTCAATTTGGAAGATCTATTACAACCTGCGGCAGAGAAACGAGCAATTATAAAAACGCTAATCGAAATATTGGCTTCTCCGAAAAGTTCCTATGGATTTTTTTAAAACAAGGAGAAACAAACGCAAATAGTTTATGTAAATATTTATTTAGTGTATTTTGTAATTACCATAATTATCTACAACTTTTACCAACCAAATGGTAGGTCCATAATGCCTTTTTGCCCAAAAATTAGCATCTTTATTGCAAAAAAAACGTTAACAGGTTGGTTTCATCCCCTCTTCCGTTTTAAAAAATTCCTGATTTAAACAATTTTAGAGTGAGCGGAATAGAAGTTAAGTCGAATAAGAGATGTTCGGTGAGTAAAGTGAATGGAGCAAACATCCCAATTGAAGCTCAACGATTTAGGCCGGATCCTGATTAAAACGTGTGATCATGCATTGTCATGATGTGATAGATTCTAATGCGTGAACAGTAGGGTTGATGGTATCAAACCATCAATTACTACATAGAAGCTCAAAGTATATAGATCCCTTTTTATTATATGTAACAATTTATTAACTTTACGATTCATAATTTTTATACACTTCATTAGGCACGGCTGTCATATAAATAGAACATAGTCTAGTTTTAGAATTAGAGTGAAAATTATTGAAACGCGCGACAAGAAATTTAAAACAAGTGATTTGTTTCTCCCCCCACGCAACATCACATAACATAAGAACATAAATAAATTAATGTTTAACAAAAGAGAAACGAAAACTTTTGGTAACATCAAATAGTTAATGTGAGAACTGCTCATGACTGGGCCCCAAAAGGAAGCCCGTCACAATAATGTTTCATGATTCAGTCATTATGTCGATTTTAATTAGCGAATACAATGTTCGAAGTTTTACGATCCGATTGTTTGCCATTCGGTAGCGAGAAATCTAATAATGGACGCGTTCGAATTGCATCGTTTAGCACCAGGACACTAAAATCCCCCAACGTTTTATGTAAGACTACCCTGATGTGAAATGGACGTTTTGCAGTGAAATTATTAGCTTTTTAATGGCCCCATTTGGCTACATTCATCAAATAATGCGAGGGATTTTATTTTGTACCGAAAATGCGCCTTTTGTTGATGGAATTTCATATTGTTCAGTGAACGTTCAACTTTGAGTGCTGGCAAAGACACAAAAAAGTTGAAAATAATATATATATATATATATATATATATATATATATATATATATATATATATATATATATATATATATATATATATATATATATATTGGCGCCATTTTTTTTTCGACATTTGACAAAGATTTTCAATTCACAACAATATAAGTTTCCTATAATAGCATACTAATTTTTATTAGCGTTTAACATGTCAAATTTTGTGGCTGGACACTACGATTTGCGGACAGTATTGATTTTCTGTTACCATTTGAAGAAAACTGCTGCAGAATCATATCGAATGCTTGTCGAAGCTGACGGTGAGCATGCTCCTAGCAAATTATGTAAGCGTAAAAGATCATGGGTAACTAAGGGCCAAATCGGTACGGACGGAAGATAATGTGATCTGTGTTTGGTGGGATCAGAAGGGTGCGAACTATTATGAACTACTAAAATCTAGCGAAACCGTTAATACTGAACGCTACTGATAACAAATGATCGATTTGAATCAAACTCTGTGTGAAAAACGACTAGGATATCAAATAAACATAAAGTGATTTTTGCTTCATGATAATCTTCCATCACACACAGCAAAACTGGTCAAGGAAACGATTGAGGAGTTTAGTTGGGAAATATTTTCACATGCGGCTTACTCACCAGACATGGCTAGGTCTGATTATTACTTATTTGCATCAATGGAGCACGCACTTGCTGAGCAGCGCTTCAATGCTATGCAATATATATATATATATATATATATATATATATATATATATATATATATATATATATATATATATATATTTACCATAGATATGAGTTTGAGGAAGTGGATATTTTTGAGTGTCTGGGTATTGAATTTACAAGGAAACCAAATATTGGAATTCAAGTCGGAATGATGTCTGGAACCGGATGTGTAGGAACACTTAGCCAAGTAACTTTATTCCACTTTGAGGCAAAATTAATCAAATAAATGATTGAGATATTCATAAGTATTACTTCGGGTCTCTTAACAAGGCTCTGAATTATCGTTAGCATATATTTAATAGATATTTTCTTCTGCTTTGATATTTGAGAAACTCAATAGTTGCCTCTTATAATATTGGTTTAACGGCGATAACGGTGCGCGTGGAAGCACTTTTTCATTAGCATCCCGAGACGTCCGGATAGGCATATTATCCAGAAAGAGCACGTCCTTTTTCGTCGGATATGGACGTTTATCCTGAATAACCCCCTTCAATTGACCAAGAAGTCAAACGTGGTACTGCCCCGTGAGGGTCTTGCCTTTGAACGGGTAGTCATGGACACCACACAACGAGAATTACAGAAAAATCATGTTTTTTTATTGCAGATAAAATAAAATGATTTCTCGAAGGGAAGTGGTCGTCCGGAGGCCCAGACCTAATTCCCTGTGATGTTTTATGGGAATATTTTATAAGGCAAGTGTACCGCAAGCGCCCCACCACCCTGGAAGATCTAAAGAAGAATATTCGACAAGAAATCGAAGCTATAACTGCAGGCATTTGCCGCCGCGTTATGGCAAATTTTAGAGGTCTGCTTTATCAGTGTCAGAACAGAAATGGTGTACATTTAGACATAAGACTGTTATATTTAGACATAAGAAATGGTGTACATTTAGACTGTAATCTTCAGAACATAAACTTCTAAAAATTTTTGTAAATTTTAAAAATAAATTTGTTAAAATTGATCAACTATTTTTTTTATTTCATTTCAAAGGTGGTCCGTGTTTATACCGGTTTGTTCAAAAAGTGAACAACTTTTTGGACCACCCGTTATAAACACAATTATATTTGTCAGCGTCTTGTTTATCATCAAAAGAAAGGGGAAGAATCCTTTAAAGTGCTATGCAAACATTTTTAAATAACACAGTCATTTTGTTATATTTATGCGTAGAATTTTTCGAACTATCCTCCTGTAGGGTGTAGAATATTTAAGAACTACCGATATATCCTCATAAATTTACTGATTGATGTGATTGATGTTTTTTTTTGGTCTATTCAAATTCATTTCCTCAAAAAAATGAATTGATGAACAATACCCCACGATGACCTTTAGCTCTGTATCATGAAAGTAGGATGGTGGGATATAAAAAGAAACTTTCACAGCCTGGTTTGAATTTTCCGAGCATCATTTGATAATCCGGTTTTACTTTTACTAAATTTTTTATAGTGCCCGAAGTTCCAATATGGGTTGCTGTCAAACAAACAGTGAGTTTGCGCGCAAGTCTGTAAATATATGCCTTAATAGTTATGTCGTCATGTAACGTTTAATATCCGAACAATGGTTACAAATTGTCAAAATTTATTAAAAAATTCAATGTTCTATGTGACAAACTTATTGTTATAGTTATTCGTGAATTTGAACTTCATGATGTATTGCCAAATTAACGACAAATTCCGAACGCAAATGCTGCTCGATATTGAAAGAAAACAAGACAAACAGCTGTGCGTTCCCAAGAAAATATCGCCGCTGTTACTGGCAGTGTTGAAGAAGATCCAAATTTAAAATTCTTCGCAGGAAGCTGGGTTTTGTTATTCGACTACATCTGAATTATATTGACTTAGAGAAGATTAATTCGGGGAACAATTCGGCGAGAAAATTATTTCGAGGAACGGACTTGTTAATTCGCTATCGAAGTCATGTAATTTAACTTTGGGGTTATGTATCTTTGGTCTATGTCGATAAATCAGCAGCTATTGAAGCCTTGGAAGCCAACAGAACTCGGACAATGGCGAACCTAAGACCCCAGTTGTTAAATTGCTTAAAAAAGTGCTCGGAAATAGAATTGAGAGAATGCACTTTAGCATAAGCTTTTAGAAAGGGCAAAGAAGAAATAAAGGAAAAGGAAAGAAAATAAAAAGCTTTTAATATAACAAAAAACAATAAGATCTTATCTGATTAAGAAGACAGGGTATTTATTGTTCACAGTTTGTTTCGGAAGGCAACGAAGGACGACTGCAATATCCAGTGTGAAATTTGTAGGCAATCACAGGCCTACAAATTTCAGACTAATTTCGCGCTAATGACAAGAATGCGAGTTTCATATGCGATAAACAATGAAAGTGTGCGCCCGATTCTTAATTTTTTGTTGGAATTCGGCTTCTAAAAGCTATAAAAACTGTGATTTGATTGAAGTCTGATTAATCAATATGATAGAATAATTAGAATAGAAAGTCTTGTAATTAATAATACAATAAAGCAATTTTTTAAGCTTGGTTTTTTATTGTGTCCTTTTACCCTTTTACCTGCAGTTCCGCCACAACTGAATAGAATATTTTATGTAAATCAAATAATTTTATTTCATTGTACTCTAAAACGCCAAATTAATTTATTTTCTGCTGCATACATTGACTATTTTGTATAATTTTAAATATATCATATTCTAACGACTAATAGGCTATTACAAATTATTGAACTGAACAAATATACGTCATAGATGGAAAATGATTGCAAATATATATTTTTTGTATAATGTTATTGCTAAAATATTAATATTCCAAATATATGTTTTTGAATTTAATGTCAATTTGCTCTGTATAAAATAAACTAATTCCAGGTATATACTTGATATATTTGTAACTAAGCCAACGGCGTTGTCGATAGAAAAGATGCATTATATTATTACTAACCATCAGTTTCATTTCATTCAAATTCCCGTAATTTTTCCAATTTCCGGTATTAATAAAACACAATTCCGGTAAATGATTTTAGTAAATTTTAGATTAAACCGCATACAAATAATTTAAACTTTGCCATTTTCTATGAGGGAATCTGAATAAATAATAACACTTAGTGCTTCGATGTATCAGTTACAACTTTATACATGAGTTTCCCCAAAGTAGGACCGGAAATCAATATATTGAATTAAAATAAACAAAATTTTGTCAATGACATATGGAAAATGTCCAATCTAAAGGACAATTTGTGGATACAAAATTTTGGATAATAAAATTAATATTTTGTTTAGAAACATTATAAATCATATTTTTCATCTAGTAATTCACGTAATCAACCCAATAACAAATCGTTCACCATTCCAAAAAGTTGAACTCAAGGCAAGAACTCGTGGCAAGTCTGGAGAATAGGAGAGGTGTTGAGGAACTTTTCGATCGAGTTTCAACAGTGCTTCCTTTATAAGTGATTAATATTAATATTCTATTGTCAGAAAAATTCTCTTCGTCAATTACTGTTTACTGGTGGCCTTTTTTACAAAATGAAAAAATGAAATGCGTTGTGAATAATACATTTGTTGACTCTGGAATATACTCTAAAAAAGTAGCAACAGATGGTTCAGAATTACTAAAGACTATTTTAAAATAATTATGGTGGCCTCAAGCTCGTGAACGTTCTTACCACGAGTACTTTTTGTTGACATTATACGAAAATAGTCACAGGGAAATAGATCAGGCGAGTAAAAAGGCTAATAAATGTTCGGACCTCAGTATTTTTGTATTTTGGATAAAGTTCACTCACTCAGTTTATATGATAAAATAAATTTTGCACTTTTTCCAGTTTTGGATTTTTTTTGTTTTCCAGTATATTTTACATCGTTTTCTAAAATAATGGCTTAAGAAACCGACTACTCCCCAAACAAGGGTTTTAATTTAATTTTGATAGCATATGTCTTTAATATATTTCCTTTATTCCATGTTTTATGTCAATAAAAAATAATTTAGTTCTTTATGTAGAACTATGAATAAAATATTAGAAAACCGATTTTTCCGTATCATTTTAAATTAAACGTTCTATATAAATAAAATCGAATTATACGGTAGAGCGATGATAATAATTAAAGACTCTTATAGCTTAATTAAATTTCTCCACGGCTTTTTTTACTAAATTGGCCTCATCATCCATCAATTTCTAAAACACATCAACCGTAATGAGGGCGAATAAAAAAAACAGCGAACGCTTTTCCGCGTAAAACCGCCTCAAATGCGGCAACGCTGCGTCAATTTGCCGCTTTGTCACCCGACTGAAAATATTTCTTCCATCGAAAAAAACCGATCACCAGGAATGGCTCACCCAGAGATTATTGTCGTGATTTGTTAGTAAATAATTGACATTCAATTGAGCTCAATTAGTTTTCCCCATTAATAAATTTCAATAAATTTGAGTATATTTTAATTATATATTAAGTTAATGAACAGCATGATTTGATAACTGTAAAAAAAATTACTTTGTATATCTATATCACGATCCTAAATGTCTCTATTAATTAATTGAAATGTTTGAATGCTTCATAATTCTTAAGAGCAACTTACCTTTCGTATGTCTTCTAAATTATGAATTTCTGGTGAAAGACCTCCATGCACACAAAGGAACTGTTGATTCATGAGCGCAGCTAAGGGTAGACAATCGAATGCTTCCATACAGGCGTCATAAACTCGTTCCGAATATTTTATTTTACCTGAAATTAAAAAAATCAATGTTATTCTGATTACACAGGTCAACAAATTTAATCTTTTTTGAGGTAATATTGATGATATATAAAATGAAGTATTTTGTAATCCTAAATTTGAGAATGATAAGCTATTTACTGTAACACGTATAGTTTTTTTGTTACAGGAATCGGTATTGGGAAAAAAAAGGAGACGGCATAGTTTTACAATCTAATATTTATTTAATATAAACATGTATATCGTGTTAAATATATGCAAAGACATTACTGAACATGAAATGTCATACTGCGACAAAAACTTTCACTTTTTCCTCTGGTGTTTTGGTAGCATCATCTCTTTTTAAAAACCAGCAGTAGTTGCTCAACAGAGATGGATTTCTGCGTCCCTGATAGCTTGCTTCCATCATCCTGATATCCTGGTGAAACCTCTCTCCTTGTTTGGCCTTCACTACAACCTGCATTTTTCAGGAAAAACGACACCCTAGTATTTCATAGGCATTCAAGAGTTCATCTATGAGGTTTTTATAGTTTTCATATTTCTTGTTGCCCAGAAATCCTTTCATTACACTTACAAAACACTCCAACTCAAACTGCCAATTCCTTTTCATTTAATTTTTCTTGAAAATGGAAATTACCAAGAAGCTTCCCTATTTGAGGTTCAATGAATATGCCTTCTTTTAGTTTTACATCACTTAATTGAGTAAATATTTCTTTTAGGTACTTGAAACCGTTATCTTATTTGTCCATGACTTTGACAAAGTGTTTCATTAGTCCAGACTAAATACGGAAGAAGCACCTTTTTTGGGTTAACAAGGGGAGCATTTTTTTGTTTGAAGTACCAGGTTCAAAAGAAGTTCTATGAGTACTCCTTACCTTTGTATTCCAAAGTCAGGTACAAATATTTTCAATTTTTTTCAATGATCGCATAATATAAAGAATAAGTAGATACTTGAAAATGGGACGTGCTAGACCATTTCTGTGAAATGGTATAATAACTACCTAAATGAAACTCAAAAAGAGCATTCTCATCAATGTTACAAAAAACATATCGCCCTGTGTTAGGTAGAGACAAAGTTATTTTTTTGATATATGACGGTATGATGGCAGAAGTGATTGTATTTCTGAAATGTAGCTTTCTTTCAAGCTTTTAATTTTAAGCAGATATGACATTAATATTTGTTTTAACAGGTTTCGAAACCGGGTAAGTACTATGTTTTCGCTATCATAGAAAAAAGCCAATTTAGTACGTATATTAAACACTCCCTTTTTCGTAGAAAACCTTCATATTTCATATTTCCTATGTTGTTTCCTGAATTTCGATGTGGTCGAATCAACACGAGTGACGCGCCACTCTCAGAAATCCCCTTTGAAATTACTACTGAAGAAATGGTCAAAAAAACTTATATCATGTTGACGGGCATAATGGCGGGGTGAAGTAGAGATTACTGAAATAATAGAGAGATTACTGAAATAATATATATTTTGGCCGATCGCATAGGAGGCATTCTACATCAACACTTGATCATGAGAAAGAGCGATGGGGGCCGCGTTTGCTCACTGCGGACCAGTTACGAAATCACCTGACTATTTCACAGCGGTCTCTAGATAGTTATAAGTGCAATCCGAAGGAGTTACTTCGGCGATTCGTGACTGCTGATGAAATTTGAATTCATCCCTATACAACCAGAAATAAAGGAACATCCAGTAAAGTTTTAACCGGTGAACGTGCCCCGAAGAAGACGTTTTCGTTGGCTGGAAAGGTTGTGAACACTATTTTCCGGGATGAGCAGTCTTCATCGGCTATTTGGAAAAGAGGAAGACTAACACAAGAGAGTATTATGCTGTATTACTGGTGAAATTTAACACATAATTTGTAAAAAAACGCACTCATATCGAAAAGAATAAAGTTTAGTTTCAGCAAGACAAAGCACCCATCCATTTGTTCACCATTTCAATAGCGAAATTGGTCAATTTGCACTAATTTTTAATTTCTCGACGCATGTTTCTCTACCTATGTTAGCATCGACAGAAGATCGAATCGTCTTTTGATGATGCTAACATGGCTAAACGCGAGTTGAGAAGTTAAAAATAAGTGATTTGATGTTTATTGATAAATCTTTTTGAGTTTAATACATCCCTTATGTGTATATTGGTGTTATAAGTGCATTATATATGATCATTTTGGTGATGATGTTTACCTGCATGTGCCTTTTCAAAGTGTAAATATTACTTACTGACTTATTTTGGTTGGTTTTGAACTTTGAGGCCATTTAATTCATTTTGTAGATCCCATGATGCGGAATTAGGATCTGAATGGACTGAAGGCGTAAATAAGATGAATAATATTGGCCCCAGAGGCTCCATAGACGTACATCATATTTGAAAGGATTTATTTCGGTCCATTCATCTTATTGTTTGATGTAAAAATATGTATCGGTTAAGTAGGATTTTATTAAAAGATAATACTGGTCTGATAGATCTTATAAACCAGGCCATCGCGTACAAACTTTATCGAATTCCTGACTGATATCTAAAAAATCCTGTTGACAAAAAATTTCTTTTGTATAAAGAGATGTTAATCATCTCGTTTACTTTGTGTTTGTGCTCTATAGGGCATTAGTTCATGTGAAAACCAAATTGGAGCTTAGAAGTTAACTGATTATCTTCTAAGAGGGGCATAAACGTTTAAGTAGCTATTTCATGGGGGTGTAAGCCTATGGGCTGATATGACTTTATTTATATGTTTTTTTTGCCTGGTTTAGGTAGTAATATTATTTCCGCTACTTCCATTGATTTGGAAAAAATCTAGCCTTAGTGCAGCAATAAATATTTGCTACAAAGCTTTATACCTCTTGTTTGGTAATTCTCGAAGTACTTTGCCAGTTATTAGATCGAATCTCGTGGGCCTATTTTAGATTTATTTAGTTTCTAATAGCATTCTTGATTTAGCAATATATATTTTTTTATTTGATAAGTCCAGATGTATTAAGGCAATGCTTAGTTTGGAGGTAATGGAGTAATTTGGGTTTGGTTAATTATAAAAATGCTTACTAAATGTATCAACAATTTTTCCAAGATCTAACCAGACCGAGAGTCGCATAAAACTGAAAATTCTGACACAGTAACTAATCTCAATTTCACAGTAAAACTATACACCACAAACACGCGAATTAAGCTGAAATCCGAACAAACATGTAAATGGGAACTAGGAAAATATTGTTACCAAAAACAAAACAAACTGATGGAAAGCCACAAAGTCTCTTAATCCACTGTCAGGCCGGATAAAAAGTGAGTTTGAATTTATATGACACGGTCGTACCTGAAACGTCGGCTTTTTTATTTTTAACGACCCTTATTTTTACAATTTCCGTCAAAATATACGATGCTGGAGGGAAGTATTTCGGGGCGTAAATTATTTTTAATTGTGGTTTCTTGGGTTTTAGAAGAAGTCGGTCCATTTTTTACCGTCATAAACATAAAGCTGGATGTATTCTTGAAAATTGCCTTTTATATTTTTAGCTTCGGACTTTTTTTACTTAAGCTTAATTTGAAGTTCCACAACTTGTGTTAAACAAAAAATTTACTTTCTTGAATTATCGTCAAAATAATATTAATCTTTCTTTTATATAGCAACTGAATTTCTAAAAACTAATATTTAGTTTTTAGAAATAGCATTAATATTAATACACACATGAATAACATTATAATATGTTATTAACAATCGTAGAACATAAAATACAATAGTTGTTTCAAGATTCTCGAAGGACAACTGTGGACAATATTAAATTATGTTTGAAACTAAAGAAATACATTACCGAACGTTTAAAAATGTTTCACGGGAAATATTATTTTGGAATTTTGGTTGGTGAAAACCATTCCAACAGAGGTACTAATCGAAGGCGGGGCAATTAATATCGATAGTTACACTTAAAACAGTAGCGCAACAGCCACCCCAGACCTAGGAGGAATTTCAGCACAATTGATCAAATAAACTTTATGAAAAAATGGTACTGCTGTGCCAAACCAGTGGAAGACTGCATATATATTTTATTTTCAAAAAAGGCAATAAATGTGATTGCTTAAACTACAGATGTATTTGGTAACCAGCATTTTGATCTGCTTCTATGGAAGGATACCATGGAAGGATCTATGGAAGGAATAATTAAATTATTCATATACTGATGGTCAAGAAATATTTGACGTTTCAGCGAATTTAATACTTTGCACCACACTAAAAATTAAGTTAAATTGTAAACAAGATAGGTTAAACTTTACGTTTAGTCATCTCCTAATGTGTTAGGGTTGAATGAGGTTAAAATGCTAGACAGGGAATAGAATCTATCCCCCTATAATCCCTCTAATTAACAGTAACCTGCCTAATAACCTGTTGATTATGAAAGGAAAATGCAATTGATAAGCTACATAATAACACTAGTTTACCAATTTTAACTTTTTTGTATACCCCGAAAAAAAAAATATATAAATATGGTAACCTACCTTCCTTAAATCTAAAAGTGTAAGCAGAAATATTCTATCACGTCACATTTTTTTTCTACAATCAAATCATTTTTTTTCAACTACCCTACGTGGTAACTGCAGTTTAATTTGTTTAAATTGTTGAATAGAAAGCATAATCACAGTTCTGATCGTTTTTGCTACATTTGTTTACAGTTTAAATTTTCAAAAAAAAAGTAGACCCATCGTGGATTCGTTAAAAAGAGCATATCTTCATTATTTTGAATTTCCTGTTGCGAACCAAGATAAAAAGTGGGTGCCTCATGTGTTTTGTGAAAGCTGTAGAATCGTTTTACTCCGGTGGTCATCAGGAGATAACTTATACCTTCCATTTGGTTCACCAATGTTATGAAGAGAACCTAGTAATCATGAAAATGACTGTTACTTTTGTGTTACGAAGACAGTGGGATATAATACAAAAAATTAAGCGAGTATTGTATACGCCGAAATTCCATCTGTTATAAAGTCAATTTTAAATTCGAAGGATCTTCCGTATCCAATTTGTCCCGGTAATTCGAGTCAAAATATATTAGATGACAATGAAAGTGATGTAGAAGTTAACTTGATTTCTAGTGATTCTAACGATAATTATAATTATCTACTAATTAAAATTAATTAATAAATGAAGATCCGCAAAGTTGTAAAAGATCCTCAGTTTGAAAGCCTTTTATTTGTTAATGAAAAAGCTTGAAGTCATTCAAAATGGTTGTCGAAGAATTTTTGGGAAATAAAAAAAGGGAAAATTATAAAGATATTATTGGTGATTTATTGAAAAATTTTCAACAGATTGGAATGAACATGTCATTGAAGATTCATTTCCTACATTCGCATTTGATTTTTTTTCCTGACAACTTAGGAAGTATGAGTGACGATCAGGGGGGCCGTTTTCACCAAGATTTAAAGATAAAAACCTATTAGGGGATTACTCTTGATCCATTATAAGAGAAACTGATCCAAAAAAACTATAAAAAAAAAAAAAATATATATATAATTTATATTATATATATATATATATATATATATATATATATATATATATATATATATATATATATATATATATATATATATATACATATATAGAAGTTAGCGGTGTATTAAATTACACTAGCGGTAAATCTACTGGATGAAGTGAAGAAACTTACAGATTAAAAATACCTAAAACATTAGATTTGCCCTTCGAATTTAAATAAAATTTTTAAATAAATCAAGTCATATTAGTTTCGTTGCCTCCAAAGTTTAGTGCTTTAGTTTGTTTTAGAGTTATTATCATTTGTAATGTCTTTTTCTGAACCTTCCATTCTGAACCTTCCTTCAAAAGTTTCCATTAGATGAAAAAAAAACTGAGTTGTATACTAGATAACAAATCATATGTTTTAATGGTTCATATCATTAATTTTTTTACTTTAGTTCTAGTCATTTTTGCTCATTGTAATTCTGTAGATTATAACATAATAAACTATGCGACGTCCATCCCGTCTCCATCC
Organism: Cosmopolites sordidus; assembly: GCA_031761425.1. NCBI lineage: Eukaryota > Metazoa > Arthropoda > Insecta > Coleoptera > Curculionidae > Cosmopolites > Cosmopolites sordidus. The sequence goes on along the minus strand of JARFXV010002347.1, from coordinate 100,094 downwards.
ATCTTGACCAGCTAAACGAAATCTATACTCATCTTTAAAGCAAATAGAATTCCATTTCAAGTTTCATTCAATACTAGCTTAGCATCATTCTAAGCTGTGCGTCTTGTAATGCTGGCCAATGTAAGGGTGATAATCACGCTTCCCAGTAAATATAGATTAACAAACATCCTCGAACCAGTCTTACTTGTAGCTTCAATAAAATCATCAAGAACTCAGACCACTGCAATAAAAGCATCAGAAACAAGATGGATATTTTCATGCCGACTTCACATACAAAAAATTAAAGATGCCGCTCGTCATGTTCTTAGACTCTTCGCGAGGTCGAGACTCTAAGAATATTAGAATCTGGAACTCGTGCAAAACTCTGATTTTCAATTGATATGCATCATATCCTGACTGTAAGAAACAGCAATGGTCAATCGTCTCGCTATTTCTCGATAACTTTCTCGATATATATATATATATATATATATATATATATATATATATATATATATATATATATATATATATATATATATATATATATATATATATATTGTCGTTATAAACATGGTTCTCTAAAAGGAAACTATGTGTATCCTAAAAGGAAACATCCAGGTCTCATTAACTAATTAAGAAAAAAGAAAACTAGGCAACGAAAGTTCAACGTCTTAACTGGCGAAAAGTAATTTTTAAAACGCCACTCATAAAGATTACTTTAGAGCTTTCGCAAAGAACAGAAGAATAAAAAACGAGTCAAGAGCGAAGCCGAGAAAAATTTACTGTTTTACTGGCAAGTAATAATTCAAGATTTTCAGATAGCTTAAATGAAAGAACAAAGGAATAAGACCTGTCCGGGATTTACCTCTGTTTGCTGTGTATTTCCATTTTAGCGTTGCTCTGTAATTTGAGATGTCTAAGATAATATTTTGCTCGTCCGTAAAGAGAAAAAGGGAAACGGATTTCAAGAAGGAACTTAACATAATTAGAAAATTAAATTAAACGTTTATTTTAAAGGATTTATGGTATACACTGCAACAAAAAAAATGTAACATTCAGTATGCATATTTGAATCAAACTTAAAATATATTACCGGCATAGCATACCTTGAACATAAAAACTGACATACTTTTTGCTTGTTTGTTGTTTTAATGTTAAAAATGCTTATCATGCTGTGATACACTTATTGTGTGCTACTAAGCTAAGCAATATCCTTGGGGTTCTGTTAAAAGTTTTTAGTCACCATTTTTAGCACACATTGCTTCCGGCGATTATCCAAATTTGAAGAGGGCTAGTTATTGGTATGAAAGAGGCAAGTTTTCGAGAAATAGCGAAACGATTGAACATTGATGTTTCTTACAGTCAGGATACGAATCAGCTAAGGACACGAGGAGCGGCATCTTTAATTTTTTGTATGTGAAGTCGGTATGAAAATATCCATTTTGTTTCTGATGCTTTTCTTGCAGTCGTTTGGGTTCTTGATGATTTTATTGAAGCTACAAGTAAGACTGTTTCGAGGTTATTTGTTAATCGATATTTACTGGGAAGCGTGCTTATCACCCTTACATTGGCGCGCATTACAAGACGCACCGCTTAGAACGATGCCGAGCTAGTATTGAATGAAACTTGAAATGAAATTCTATTTATTTTAAATATTTGTATTTATTTCGTTTAGCGGGTCGACGTTGATGTAGACGGGATTGGCATTTTCGGGAGTTTTTTTTTCACATAGTTCATTATATTTTATTATCTGTAGAAAAACTATAGCATATGAATGTAACATTCAGAATACATATTTGAATTAAACTTGAAATATATTACCGCAAGGCATATCTTGAATATAAAAACGGACAAACTTTTTGTTTGTTGTTTTTAATGTTAAAAATGCTTATCATGTTTTGAAATACTTATTGTGTGCTACTAAGCTAAGCGATATCCTTGTGATTCTGTTAAAAGTTTCAAAATGTCACTATTTTTAGTACACATTGCTTTCAGCAATTATACAAATTTGAAGAGAGCGAGTTATTGGTATGAAAGCAGCAAGTTATCGAGAAATAGCGAGACGATTGAACATTGCTGTTTCTTACAGTCAGGATATGATGCATATCAATTGAAAATCAGAGTTTTGCACGAGTTCGAGATTCTAATCTTCTTAGAGTCTCGAACTCGCGAAGAGTCTAAGAACATGACGAGCGGCATCTTTAATTTTTTGTATGTGAAGTCGGCATGAAAATATCCATCTTGTTTCTGATGCTTTTATTGCAGTGGTCTGAGTTCTTGATGATTTTATTGAAGCTACAAGTAAGACTGGTTCGAGGATGTTTGTTAATCTATATTTACTGGGAAGCGTGATTATCACCCTTACATTGGCGGGCATTACAAGACGCACAGCTTAGAATGATACTAAGCTAGTATTGAATGAAACTTGAAATGGAATTCTATTTGCTTTAAAGATGAGTATAGATTTCGTTTAGCTGGTCAAGATGGATGGAGACGGGATGGACGTCGCATAGTTTATTATATGTTATAATCTACAGAATTACAATGAGCAAAAATGACTAGAACTAAAGTAAAAAAATTAATGATATGAACCATTAAAACATATGATATGTTATCTAGTATACAACTCAGTTTTTTTTTCATCTAATGGAAACTTTTGAAGGAAGGTTCAGAATGGAAGGTTCAGAAAAAGACATTACAAATGATAATAACTCTAAAACAAACTAAAGCACTAAACTTTGGAGGCAACGAAACTAATATGACTTGATTTATTTAAAAATTTTATTTAAATTCGAAGGGCAAATCTAATGTTTTAGGTCTTTTTAATCTGTAAGTTTCTTCACTTCATTCAGTAGATTTACCGCTAGTGTAATTTAATACACTGCTAACTTCTCCAAATATTTTTCACTAAACATTGTAATTTCTTCCTTTACTGTTCTAACATTTAGGCCTTCTGTTATTTCTTTATTTGATATAAACGATAGATCATCACATATTGTTCGTAGCACTTTAGACTGGAACCCTTCGAAGATCTCAATGTTACCCATACAGTCCTCCCTAACTGCCGTCCATAACCCCAAACAGGTATGAAAGCTAGCTTATAAATAAGTACCTTTTTTCTCAGTTGTGAGTTTTTTTTTCAGTTTATTGTTTAATTTGATTCCTTTTTAAGTATATGGATTTTCCAAGTAAAACTCTTACTTAGATATAATCCTTGACACTCTGCTTTCTTCAGCATTTTGTAGATGTGACATTACCAATTGTTGTACCTCAGCAAATCTTCTTTGCAGCAATGTTGAACCTCTGGCGAAATTTGTGTGTATTTTTAGGATAGCCCTGTCATCGGCAAATGTGGCTATATGCGTGTCTGTTCATCAGTTTGGTAAGTCAGCTGTGTATAGTAGAAACATTGCTGGTAGCATACTTTCTTGAAATACTCCTGATTTGATGGAATGTATTGTAGGTATTTCTGGATCTTGTCTTACCTTGAACTATATTTCCTGAGTACAGGATTTCAAAATAGTAAAGAATGGGTGTGGTAGTTCCCTTCTTCATTTTTACAATAGACTTCATGCCAAACCTTATGAAAGGCTTGGTTGACATCTACAAATACCGCTGAGTAGTACACCTTGCTTTCGGGATGACATGCGAAATTTATCACTTGCATTAGAACGGCAGGCAGTTATCATTTCAGGAATTATGGTAGGGACGTATGCTTGGAAAGTAGGTCATATCTAATAACTATGAGAGAAACTTTAAATACAGCTTTTATGTAATCGAAATAGTGCAACCTGTGATTAGGTAATATCCGTAAACACATCTCAGTCTCATCTTTCTAAAAGATAACTCCAGACGTCACATCCAGCTTATCAAACAATTTCAGAAGAGTTTGCGGTAGCGACACTCGAATAGCCGGCGAGACCACCAGATTTATCGCCAAGGATTTATCCCTATCCCACCAGATTTTTTTTTATATGGGATAGTACTGTTCAAATTCTCGCAGAATTGCCCCAACTTTCAATGAACTTAAAGCATGCGTACAGCACACCTGGGATATCTTGCAACAAGAAGACTTAGATCATTTGATTCAGTCCATGCCTCGAACGGTTACAATAATCGTAATTCCCCGTGCCGTTCGGACACCAGATAATGTTGAAACAGTGAAAAGGGCGGTTCTTGCTAGTCCTCAGCGTTCCACTCTGGGCATGTCTCGGCGATTGCTACAATGCATTATACGTGACTTAAAATTTACTCCCTACAAAATAATGATTGTGCAACAGCTGATCGAAAGGAATTTTGTACAGCGCAGTGAGTTTTGTGCGAGAATGCGCGCCATTTTTGCTGATGACACTAATGCTGTGATAATGATGAATGATGAAACACATTTTCATTTAAATGGATATGTAAACAAGTAGAACTGTATGTACTGGGCGGCAGAGAATCCACAAGCGCTGCACCAAAGACCTATCCATACTGAAAAAGTGACAGTGTGGTACGGAATTTCCAAATTAGGGATCACTGGTCCTTATTTTTTTGAGGAAGAGAAAAGACCGGTAACAGTGACTTGTTACAAAACTTTCTGTTACAACGACTTCAATGGCGACAAGTAAACATGGAAAACTGTGGTTCCAACAACTCCCGTTTTAGTGATGTTTCTTGACCACCACGCTCTCCAGACTTGTCTGCATGCGATATTTGTGTGGGATTAGCTTAAGTCTAGGATGTACGCTAACAAACCACCCACGATACAGGAACTGAAAGTTACTATTCGTCATGAAATCTCAATAGAACCATAATAAATGAGTTTGATGCTCAACTTGCATATAATTGTGATGCACAACTATCAAGAGTGATCGCAGATGAGTGATAAAAAATGATTTTGAAACTAAACAATGTTATGCTTAGATGAAAAACATGCGTTTCCTCTGCGCTAGCCTGTACAATATCGTTATGATAAACACAAACATTTCAAAAATAATTAAATACATTTCGTAGTGTAGAATTTTTTATTTTTCAGTTTATATGATAAAAAATTGATATTTGAAAGTTAACTCCCTGCTTTTTTCAGGCATCACTGTAAACATAAGTTGTTAAATATCACTGTGTGAAACACAATATAATATATTTCGACATTGATAGATTATCGTATTATGAATGTTTTTAACATGTTTTTAACAGAACCATTACTCAGGCTGTTTTTTTTTACATATTTAATAGCGGAGAATGACTGAAGTCTACTTGGTTGTTAAGAAGGACATCTGTGTATTTGTGACGGTTTATTTCCAAACATTCTAGTAAATTCAGTTTGGTACCCTTATTTGTTATGTGTAAGTTTTTAAAATCATTAAATGTATGTTTTTCTTTAATAAAATGTTCCGCGTATGTTCAGTCCATTTTATTATTTAGATAGCTGTGCTTGCGTTCTGCGATTCGGAGTTTAAAAAATCTACCTGTTTTCATATATATAAAATTTATTGCACGAGCTACAATTCATTTGATAGACGCCTGATTTATTGTCTTTCCCATTTTTTTGTTAATAGTTTTCTAATTTTTTTGTTTTTTTCTAAATTTTTTCCCAAAGAATTGTTGGTTTTAATGGCTAATTTTTTTTTTATCAACTATTGAAAATCAATAGCTGTTATTAATTAATTATAAAACAGTCTGAGTAAGTTTTTTCGCTACAGTGTAGCGAAACGCGTTATGTTTTAGACAAAAATATAACTTGCAATTAGACAGTTTTGCTTTATTTATACGAAATATTTTTACTTAACAAACAAGGGAGTTGCCACATACCAACAATTAAAATTTTGTTTTCAAACAACTCGGCTGACAGCTATTTCGTTTCATTGGATCTTCCCCATAGCAAATGTTTAGAAATAGCGCATTTAAGGATTTTGATAATTTTTTGAATGTATAAGGTAACGTTTCCTAGCTGGAATAACCGCTTCTAAATCATAGCAACCACTTCCTATTTATTATTTCAAATATTATTCAATTTGAAAAATTGCACAGTGGTCTCGAGGAGAATATTAAAAACATTCAAAAAACATGGAACATTTTCCCGTGCTCCACGTAAAAATTGCCCTATCCTTCAGTCGCTATCAAACGTTAGCAAGCATATTCCGAGACCGGTTTCTGGCCTTAAGCCGTCATCAGTCGAACTCGAGTTCAACGTTTTGAAAGTAACCTAGAGGATTAACGAGGGTCATGACCATTTACAGGGTCTGTCACTCGAAGTGTTACCAACTTCGCGTTACTCTAGCTGCCGAACAAGAAAAATTAAATAAATAGAAATTCGCAGCTTGGAAGTGTTATGTAAGTGTAGTGAAAGGATTTCTGGGCAATAAAAAAGATAAAAACTATAATAATCTCATAGATAAACTTTTGAAAGCCTTTGAAATACGAGGGTGTCGCATGTGCTTAAAATGTAATTTTTACACTCCCATTTGGATTTCTTTCCGAAAAATGTGAGTACTGTAAGCGACAAACAAGAGAAGAGGTTTCGCCAGGATATCACGAAGATGGAAGCACCATACCAGAAACGTTGGAGCCCATCTATGTTGGGCGACTACTGCTGGTTGTTAAAAAGTGAAACTTTTTGTCGTTGTATGATATCTCATGTAATATATTTTTTATTCACGTAATCCTCAGTAATGTTTTTGCATAGATTTAACACATTTTACATGTTTAAATAATTTATATATATTAGATTATACAAATATATCGATTGTACAAATATATATATCTCAATAATTAGCTTATGATTTTCGGATTTAGGACTACAAAATATTCTTATTCACCTATTTTCGTCAATGTTACCTCAACAAAGTTCAAATTTCTTGACCCGTGTAATCGTTTGTATTGAAAATCGCAAGCAGAAATTCGGTCTATCACATTTTTCCCCTTCAACTTATGCGGCATCCGCTTTGCTAAGTATTTTAGTTGACGCAATCGCATGGACACTGTTGACTGGTTGATATCGCTAAGATTCATTAGATCGCTAAGATTAAACTTGTTTTGACGAAGTTTTTGAACCACTTACGGCACATTGAATCGTCAACAGCACCCTCACCGTACCTCTTGTTTTGCGTCTGTGAAGCATTATTGTGTTTTCGAGAATAACAAAGGCTAATATGTCGAAAATACTCATTTGCTGCCATTTTTAATGTTGAAAGTATTCGTTGAAAATACGTGTGAAGTTGATAACACGTTGATTTTGTAATGAAATCAAATCTAGGACTAAAAACAGGACGAACTTCTGCATCAACCCAATACTACATTTCATTTATTCTGAATTATCTTATCAAAATATGAAATTCTCACTTCTTCAGAAAATTAACTATATAAATATAAAAAAAATCCGACATTCAGATAAGACGTAGTAAATATTCTCGATATCGAATTTTATTAGCCAACAGAACAACAATAAAACATTCCCGGATTTCGGCGCACAATGGTATTTTCGTGAAAACGTTCGGAAATAAATATTGAGAAACGTCGAAAAGGGCCAAAAACAGGGCGTCACGTGAAATCCCAAATCGAAAGGGCCGAATTCTCGCCAGAGACTCAATAAATCAAACGACAGAATCCGTTTTCCTCCCCCAAAAAACCGAATATTCATCTAGATAAAATATCGACACAACAAAATGGATAACCTGAAGTACAGACGACAATATTAGTCGTTGGAAACGAGAGAATGGAAAGATCAAATCGGATGGTGACGAGAACTGATTGGCTTTTACTTATAACTGTTGAAAGACAAAATAAATACTCATATAAATCAAGTCAAAAATTATTGAAACCAAATAAAATATGGTATTAAAGATTAATTTAAAATAATCATCGGCCATTATTTTTTTCGTTTTCTGACTTATTTCTGGAGAGACATTTTGACTCATTGTAAGTACAGTCAAAGCTCCTTAAAAATTGTGATCAATTCTTGCATTCTCGGCTGAAAATGTATTTATTCGCAGATCCAAAACTAATGATCAAAATCAAAACAAGTATCAAAGTAGTTATAAACAAATAAGTCTTATTGCCACTTGGCTGAAAGCTCCTTGATAAATAAGTCGCAGACGAGCACGCGCTGCTAGGTCACGCGTGACCTTATGACTTTTGATTTGTGACATTTTCTGTGACTGATTCCAGGATATTTAAAGAAAAATAATTTCGATTTCGAGGTAGTTCTAGTTTAGGACAATGCTCCAGGTCACTCTCGTGAGCTTGAAGCTAAGTATCCAAATATAAAAGTGACATTTTTGCCTCCTAATACGACGGCGTTAATCTAACTTATGGACCAAGGAATAATCCAGGCCTTTGAGATCTATTACATTAGACAAACCTTTAAAATCATACTGGACACCACAGAATGTGATCCTGATATGAATGTTATGCAATGCTGGAAAAATGTTGACTTAACAAAGTGCACTTAACAAAGTAACAGAAAATAATCATTGCAAGAGCTGAAGCCATACACATTGAAATCATGCTGTAAAAAACGGTGCCCTTTTTCATGTTCCAAAAGTATAATACCATTTGCCCAACAACGCAAAATTAATGGTTGTCTCATATTTGATCTCACCATTTCAAGTGAATTTTCATCCAGCGAACAATTTTGCAGATCTGGAAAAAGGGAGTAAGGAAGAGGAGTCAGTAGCGTGGACCACCGAGCTTTGCAACAATAACACAGCTAGACATGTTTACACTAGTAAAAAAGCACTTGTTTTTTGGCTAGATGTGGAGGTTTAACCTGAATAATATCCTTCAACTGCTCCAGTAGTGAAGAGGAGTAATTTCAGATTTCTAATTCCCTTTTCTCCTTTTCCTTAATTTCCTTAATTTTCCCTAATTCTCCTTTTCGCAAGGTAGTTTATGAGGATGACACCACGAATGTATCGGAAAACCATAGCCATAACCTTCCCTACAAATGTAATTGTTTTTGTTTTCATGTTTCGTTTTTCTTCAGGATAATACACCGGCACAAAGGACTCGAGTCGTGTTAACATCGAGATCAACTGTGAGCTTTTATCACATCTGCCATATTATACAGACTTGACGAGATCAACTGTGAGCTTTGATTACATCTGCCATATCAGACACCTACCCCTTCGGAATTTCATTTCCTCGTACATATATATGTATACCTGTATGTATGTATTTTATACACTTTAATTCTAGTTTACTTTTGTCTATTTCTAATATGTTTTACAGGCTGTTTATACCAACTGGTTTGAATATACATGCTGTGTATATATATATATATATATATATATATATATATATATATATATATATATATATATATATATATATATATATATATATATATATATACAGTGTGTCCAGGACAAGGACTTACCACGCTCTTAAATTTTTTTTTTCTAGACCGATTTTCATAAACTTTCTTTTGTTGGATAGATGTCGGAAAACGGCAATAAGAAAGTGTATCACATGTTTTTTTGCTAATATCATGGCTAACTGCATCAACTTTTATGGCTCCCATTTTCGAGAAGTTCTATTAGGGCTTTTTCAACTCAAACCAAAATGTACCGATTTTTATGGTTTTAAATTACTGGGTGTCCTTGATATTATTTTATGATATTTTAATAAATAATAATTAATAATTTTTCTAATAATTACAGACTATTTTTTAACAAAAATCTTCCTTTATTTATAGGTCGATCTAAATTGGCATTATAAAACTTAAATACTAGACATTTCTATCATTCCGCAATTTTCTATCAAGAACTTTTCAAATGTGTCGTCGGGTATTGTTCACTACTTTTCTCAATTGTTATTTGTTTTTTTTATTAAAAATTTTTTTTTGTATACATATTTTTGATATCGTTTTACTAATATTGTTTTGGCAAAATGAGTTATTTTTAATAAAGTTTATCGATTGTCTCTATATCTGATAAAAATTCATGCATATTTTAAATTGTTGTTTCTTGAAATACAGGAAACGTTATGTTTGCTTTAAAATGCCGAGAACCATTATATCACAGTCTTATAGAGTTAGAATAGAGTCTTATAGAGTTAGAGTTAGAGAGTAAGATTATCCCAGACAAAGCCAAGGCTTGCATTTAAACGATATCATTTTCAAAACGTAATGGCATTATTTCTTCTTCAAGATAAAATAAAAATTACCATATTATCACTTGTAGTTATCATTGTACCTCATTTTAAAGTTCTGGCACTCTCATTGGACAATCCTTTACATATATATCTACTCAACACTATATTCTCAATTCTAAACATCGTCGCCCTTGGACTTTCTCTGTTATGGCTGCTAAGTGGCTATAGATCCCAATGCTGTATAAATCTAATTTTCAACTCTTAGGAATGTTTTCATTCCTGGCAGCTATTCGTTTCAAAAATACGATTTTTTCCGTTTTACCAACAAATAACATATTGCTCTAACTTGACATATTAAATTGATTAATATGACGCAACAATAAGACGAGAAAATAAATTCCTGTAAGTAAAATCATTTACTTTTCGATGTTTATCTGGTATATACGAGTTGCTCTAGTAATATGGCATAGTGATCGAGATGCGTTGTCATCGACGACATTCTTGAGAGCACTTGAATCAATTTCGATCGGACGGCAGAAGTTGAAATACATCAATAACGTTGAAAAGTCCACAATGGAATTTGGTAAACCACTTTTAGCATAAGCATTCTCTTAAAATATATATCCAATTTACACACCACGTATTTTTATTAATTTTCGCAGCTCGTTTGTGTTTCTTTAAGTATGACAATAATACACTATATTTGTTCAATGAAATTGGATACATCTCTATTTTGATAAATCATCTGCTTATATTTATAGAGGTCGTAGTTTTTAAATAATATTAAATGTAACTGAGACTTTCTGGATATCCATTATCACATCAGATGAATTTTAGATGTATTTTAGAATTTGATGACAGTTTAAAATAAAGGTCAATGGTCAAGCAAGTTTGTATCAAACTAAAAGGGGTTCTTGAAGTTACATCTCCTGATGATGCTAACATGGTCAAGGAAACGAACGTAATTTAGTTTTTGGTGGTAAATCTCTTTGAGAATAGTGTTTCACACATAATGTTCCAATAGAAAAAGTAAATTTGTTTATGTTTGATGAAATAAATTTTCAGCTTTCGGGTTTGCGAATAAACAAAATTTTCGATGTTGGTCTGACGAAAATCTCCAAACTATTGCACGAAAAACCTTTATATAGTACAATATCATTTTTTGATTTCCACTCATCTCACAAAGATTTTTTGGAATCCAAATCCAAAACCTTTCAAGCTAAAGTAATTTTCATCTTTTATTACGACTTTTTACTAAAGTCACCAAAGCGCAACTTTGGTTAACTACAACCCAAAACAAAAGCAACAAATTTTTGATCTATTCAAATCGATCAGTTATATAGTTTGTATAGTTAGAAGAAACGTATGCCTAAATATAAACCCTAAAAATGCGTATCAGCCAAATGTTGTTCATGAAATAAAAATACTGCCAATAGAAGCGGACAATAATCGTTTACTTTAACAAGAAATGGGTCATATTTTATGTCGTTAATACTACAGCACTTATACGAATTCTAAGTTACACTCCATTAAAAAATCAATTTAAAATTTCTGATTAGCTTTAAACAATTCCCATCGAACCAGATAATAGAATTTGGCATTTTCGCCGGGAAATTTATTAATTTAAACGAGTAATACGACTCTAAAGGCGCATAATTGAGATCTTTTACGAGTTCGTTTTAGTAGCGACGATTTTAAATTTTCATGTTTTAATTTGGTAGTTTCGGTGCCGCTACATAAAGACGGAAGAGGTCGAAATTTAAATGGTTTTTTACGACGTGACCTTAACTATATCATGCAAATAAAGTCCTTAATACGCTAGTCGTAATGGATAATTAAAGAAGAGAGAAACCAATTTTAATACTATTTGCTTCTCTATAAACATTAATACACTAACTGACATAGAAATTGCAACACCCAGAATAAATCGTGTCATTTTAAAAATATTTTAATAAAACATGGTTATTGTAACAAATTTAAAGGACACATATTTGGAGGATAATAAACAAGGATTTTGTGTCCTTTCTTTATTGAGGCGACCTAGTTCTTCTTGAGGTATAGTATATCAAGGTACTTGTATTTCCTGTCTTAGAGCATCTGAAGTCTCTGGAAAAAGATAAAATGATAGATCTTTTTAGTATTCTGTCCATAATGTCCCAAAATGCCAAAGGTCCAATAATTTGGTTGGCTACATCAACATCAAGAAAGCAGCAGAGACTGGTCTGTTGGGGTAGTAATTGGCGACATTTTAATACTACATCTTTTAAATAGAGCGTTTTTTTTAATTCTCGAATATAACCCATCTATATTTTGTGAATTTGCCAGGGTCTAGCCTCATTTCAGAAGTGGAGTCGTGTAAAAATGGGGTTGTACTATTTATGAATCCATATACCATAGTCGTAAACGGAGTCGTCATTTTATGAAAATGGACGTTCAATATAAAAGGTTTTTAGAAAATTATGTGATATTTACCGTTTGTACAATCGTCTATCTGAAAGCACTATCAATCGAATTGTTCACAAATTTCAATAAACTAGTTCGGTGAAAGATAAAAGAAGAGCAATATATAACCAAAATGTTGCTGAAGACACAGAAATTTTCATTAGTCGACGTTCATAATAATTTGGACTCAGTGAATCCACAACATGGTATATTTTACAAAAGGATTTAGCCCTGAAGGCATATAAGGTCCAAATATCACAATAGCTAAAGCCACTGTATCAAAGGTCGTGCATTTGTCAATTGGATCAAAGAACAAACAGATGATTTTTCTTACAAAATCATGAAGTACATTTTTGAAATTTGTGGCTATGTTAACAAACAAAATTGCCGCATTTTACATCCAAAATGAGTCACTGTTTGGTGTGCATTGTGGTCAGGAGGTGTAAGTAGGCCGTATTTCTTTCAGAATGCTGCTGGTGAAGCTGTAACTAGAATATGAATAGTGTTCGATATAGTGAGATGATGATAACTGGATTTTTGTGGGCTGAATTCAATAATATTAATCTGGGGGATATGTGGTTTCAAAAGGATGGCGCTACACCTCACTCTGCTACTGAAACAATTGGTTTATTGAAAGAAAAATTTCCTGGACGAGTTATTGCAAGAAACAGTGATGTTGATTGGCCACCAAGATCAAGTGATTGGACTATTTTCCTTTAGGGTTACGTGGAAAGCAAGGTCTATAAGAATAATCCATAATCGATTTCTGAACTAGAACATGAAATTATTCGAATCATTGGTGATAGGAGTAAGATCCACGGTTATGCTAAAATGTCATCCAAAATTTTGACAAAAGTGGACGTCTGTGGAGCTGCAAGTGGGCATTTGGCAGATATTGTCGTTCGTGTTTAAGTGTCGTACACTAGGCTTCAATTGTCAATAAAAAGCATTTTGAAATCAACGTAAATTCTGTGTTTTATTCAAGAATTAAAAAAACGGTTCAATTTGAAAGATCCTTTAATGTACTTCTTCAGGAAGAAAAAAAATCTTCTATGTAGAGAACATTATTACCCTGAGGCATGTCTTAAACAGAAAAGAGTGGAATACTGCCCAATAATTAACATTCCCCTTTAAAAGTGAGACTACCAATTCCGATACAGCTATAGCGAATGCCGAGAACTACGAAAGTGAATTAAAAAGGCGAATGCGAATGCGAAGGAATGCTGAAATCTACTTTAACAAGAATGATAATAATCGCGAAAAACCACAGTATTTTGAACACTAAATGTTACTTGCCGCAGATGGATTGAAGCATTTGAAATTACATGGAATAAGCATACGAGATGTGTAAATAAAGCAATAATAGTGCGGTAGTTAAAGACATTTTCCGAAGGGCGAGACTTGATAGAAGACAAACTTTGCAATGGAAGGCCCTCAACTGCAAGTGATAAAGATGTCCATAGAATCCGGGATTTTGTGCGTTCACATGATCGGTTGACGGTCAGAATGATCGGGGAAGAGAATTTCACTCAGACAACCATTCGTCAGATTTTGGCCAATAAATTGGGGATGAAGAAAATCTGGGCAAAAATGGTTCCAACGAACCTTTCACAGCGTCAAAAGGAACATGTCTTGACTTTTGAGGCGCATTAAAAATGACCCTCATTTAAGTCTAAATTAGATAGCATTCCCTTGCTCGAAATTGCTGTCATGCATTTTCAGAAAACATTAGAAAAATCCGATTCACCAAATGAATTGCTACGGACTGCCAAGTGAATTTAGGGAGTCTCAACTCGTGCTGAAGACGCATATATCTCCCTTCTAAACGAAAAGGCAAAAGCTATGGCCAGATCGAACGCTATGCCACGAGTTTCATTATTATATTTTCATCTATCGTGCTCCTGTCAAATAGCTCTAGTCTGTTAAAAAAACTCCTGATTTAACCCCCAAGAGAAGCACTTCTGTGCTTCCCGAGGAACACATGGGTATGTCATATCCTTATGGCTTTGATTATTAATATCTTTAGATTAAATTATCTAATTTAATTTTTTTTTAATTAAACGCCAATCAGTATAGAAAAAGATTTATTCTATCTATAGAAAAAAAAATCAGCAAAAATTTAAAAAAAGTTAAAATGAGGTGTTCTATTCAAACTATCATATCTAGGCGAAATTAATAGACAAAAACTTTCTTCTAATGGCATTTAAAAGGGGATTTAAGGTACTTTCAGATACTTATTACATAATTTAACTTTATTTTAAAAATTATATTTATTTAGTTAGGTAAACTTCACTGGTATGATGCTCTTCAAAAATCGATTCGGTCTCGCTTTCACTCTCTTTGTCGTCGAAAATATCTGCCTCATATAACGCTTCTACTTCAGACGCACAGCGAGTACGAGAACGCGTGTTTATTTTGAGCTAAATAAAAAATGAAAGAAACCGCTAAATGAATGTTAAAAAAATTAAAAATAAATATTTTCAATAAAAATAATACAGAAAATATAATATTCATGATTACTTACCACAAACTGTGCGAAGATAAAAAAAACGCAGTATTTGTGCAAAAACGTTATTTAACGGTTTTTATTTATTGACAAAGCACTGACACAACGACACCACTGGGTGGCGTATACCCATAGACTGACTTATATTTACTAGTCTTAGAGACTTATATTTTTGTTACTATTCACATCTTAAGATGGTTATAGTGGGGGATCTGTAGTAGGGATAATTACATTTTTCCCCCACTCAAACTCATCCCCTCAACCTGACCATTTATAAAGGAAAAGCACTTTTAATTCACCCCTGGGTATCCCTTATCCAGTGCTTCTCTTGAGGGTTAAAAATCCAAGTTGTTATATATTCTTCTATTACTGCTAAAAACAGTGTAATTTTAGTTTTTCAACGAAGTTAAATTATTAGCATTGAAAGGCGAAAATAAATCCAATTCCTAAAGTAATTAGGACGATTGTAATTAACGGTTGTAAACTTTTTGAAAAATCTGAGTTAAACTCGTGCCAAAGTCCTCAACGTATAGTCCAAATTGTTTCCATTATTTGTATAACTTAAAATCAAATTGAAGCTACGCTTTACTCAATTTGAAATTTCAAATAAAGTTCTAAAATAAAAACGAATCATATAAAAGTTGAAAATATGTTTAAATACTGGATATAAAACTTCAAAGGCGTATTTCAACAACTTTTCCCAGGAATTTTCCGAATATTCAGCTCAACAGTTTGCAAATGAAAAGGTATTAAAAAAATGGAACACAAATAGAAAGGAAAGTATGGGCATGTACTATGTTTTTGTGTTTGTCAGAATTATTATACACGTTCAGTTGATGATCTCATGATAATTCAGTGATTACACGTTCAGTCAATAGTCTGTTTTAAAAGTTCTTTAAAGGTTTAATTTTTTTGCTCCTTATTTGAAAGGCATAATTTCATAATATTTAGATACCACAAGAAGTGTGATTTGAATAGTTCTATATATACTGGACAACAAAAATGCATTCTGACACTGTGAAAACTTTATAGATAAAATTTATATTTTTTGGGTATGCCATAATGATATTACGTAATGATAAAATAAATAAGATATTCCTCTTATAAAGAATTATAAGTATTCCGTGGTATATATATATATATATATATATATATATATATATATATATATATATATATATATATATATATATCATCAGCCTGTATCGATCCACTGCAGGATGAAGGCCTCTTCAATATGCTTCCAACCTTCACGTTCCTGGGCTTTCCTCTGCCACTCGAGTCCAATATACTTAACGATGTCATCAATCCATCGTGCTTTCGGTCTTCTTCGCGGACGTTTGCGATCAAGCGGTATCCACTCAAGGATTGCCTTGGTCCATCTGTCGTTCCATCGCCTCGCTATATGGCCTGCCCATCTCCATTTCAATTGTTTTACTCTTCCAATGATGTCACAGACTTTTGTTTGTTCCCTGATCCATGCGCAGGACTTTCTGTCTCGTCTTGTAATGCCAAGCATACATCTTTCCATTCCCCTCTGTGCCATCCGAAGTTTTTGAATTGATTGCGATGTGAGTGTCCAGGTTTCACTTCCGTATGTCATAACGGGTAGAACGCACTGATCGAAGACTTTTCTTTTCAGGCAAAGTGGGAGTCTGCTCTTAAACACCATGTTGAGCCTACCAAGTGCCTGCCAGCCACATTTAACACGCCGTTCCACCTCCCGGGCGGTATTCCCGTTCATTGAAATCCTCTGCCCAAGATATATAAAGCTGTCCACAATCTCTAAATCCCTTCCTAAAACTGAAATTCTTCTGTCCTGAACGAAGTTATTGAACATAACCTGACTCTTTTTCAGGTTTATTTTCAAGCCAAATGGTTCGTCAGCCCTTTGCAGTTCTTGTATGCGTCTTTGCAGCTCCTCTGGGTCTTGTGAAATGAGAATAATATCATCTGCAAATCTAAGATAGTTTAAGATTTCACCATTGATCTTTACACGATCCTGTTTACCAATCCCAATCCAGTTATTCCCAATCCAGTTTACGGAATACTTCTTCAAGGCCAGCCGAGAAAAGAATAGGCGATATTGCGTCACCCTGCCGTACACCTCGTTCTATATTAATTCCCACTTCAAGATCATCAAGGTGAATTGTGGCTATAGCTCCATTATATATCGATTTTAATAGGTTTACATAGGCTCTCTCTACACCTTGGCTAAGCAGTGCATTCATTATCGCATGCTTTGAGATGGAATCAAATGCTTTTTCGTAGTCGATAAAAGCCAAGCACAGCGGCATGGTGTATTCGTTGTGCCTTTCTATGACCTGCTGTACAACCTGGATGTGATCCATTGTACTGAATCCACTTCTGAATCCTGCTTGTTCTCTTGGTTGTGCGTCATTTAGTTTTTTTAATATTCTTTTAGAAATTATCTTAGTGAAAACTTTGTACATCACTGTTAGGAGGCTTATTGGACGGTAGTTCTTTAAATCTTCCTGTGCCCCTTTTTTATGTAAAAGGATCACTTCTGCATTTTTCAATAAGTCAGGTACTTTTTGTTCTTTGAGGCATTTTGAGTATAATTTTGCCAGTGTTTTATGTAACGTCCGACCACCAGCTTTTAGCATTTCGACCGTTACACCATCCTTTCCTGGAGCCTTGCCGTTCTTCATCAATTCTATAGCATTTGTTACTTCCTCCACTAGGATATCTGGCATTATATATTGTTCTTCCGTGGGTATCGCTGTCCCTGACTGGCTCTGATCTTCATATAACTGGGAATAAAACCTTCTGACAATCTCTAAAATTTGGGTACGCGCCCTGCTCACTGTGCCATCCTCACGCTTTAAAGTATATATTTGCGTTCTTTTGTTTCTCAGCTTCTGTTTAGCTTTGTTAATTCCTTTGTTTTCTTCCAGGGTTTTTTGTACTAGCTGCATATTGAATCGGCGCGTGTCCTATATATATATATATATATATATATATATATATATATATATATATATATATATATATATATATATATATATATATATATATGTATATATATATATATATATATATATATATATATATATATATGTATATATATATATATATATATGTATATATATATATATATATATATATATATATATATATATATATATATATATATATATATATATATATATATATATATATATCCTAATCTAACTTGCAACTTTCCACATCCTAACATAATTCTAATGATTGATTATTCCTAACAACTTTTGCATCACCAGATAAGTGTTTTCTATAAGGCCTTTTTTGGAATTCTAAGATCGCCAAAAACATGGCATATAATACACTAACATATTAGCTCTAAGATAAATATTTTAATACATCATGTATGATCAAGTATGATCATTACCCTAATAATAAGAGTGATTATTCACAATGATAACTGGCAACAAAGGATTGTGTAATAAAATAATTTGAGATAGGATAATAAAAACATAGCTATGATACCTAAGTTATGTGACTAATAGCGATCAGCTATAAAATTCCTAAATCTCAGTTTCAAAGACATTATTACTGCGGCTGAAATTGAGCTAAACACATACATAGAAAATGACCAATATTACACTAATTAAAAAAAGAATATACTTACATTCTTGTTTAAACGTGAAATATTCTGTTAAGTGCCGACACTCGTGATTTCCTCGTAGAAGGAAAAGCGTAGTTGGATAACACAGCTTTAATGCCCAAAGATACAACACACACTGAAATAAAGGTAAAGACAAAATTAGACCGAATTATATAGTATAATCTTTAGAAAACTTACCTCTATACTAAAATATCCTCTATCGACATAATCACCAAGAAAAAGGTACTTTGTACTGGCAGGTGGACCACCTACTTCAAATAATTTCATGAGGTCATAAAACTGACCGTGTATATCGCCACATACTGAAACAATCGAAAAAAAAACATTAGTTTCAATAATTAATCATCCGAAAGATTAAAGGTAGTCAAGGAAAAAAATATATGACTATAGCACTATAAGTTTCGAAAATTTCATCAATTTGATTTTGGAACCTTTGGTGTTAAATAAAATGTTCATGAGTTTTCTACACATATACATACGCATTGAAATAACTCAGCGGCAATTCGTTAAATAAGTTAGCAGCATAAGGTGATGGTTAAAACCGTTTTGAAACTGTAAACGTTATTAGTACTAGGTTTATTTTAACATTAGAGAGAAAAATAATTCAGAGCCAATATTTTATATTTTTTATTTTTTTTGCAAAATGCAATTAAAAATATATTTCCATATATAATGATAGAGTGAAAAGCGATAGTACATGCGGTACAATCGCAAATTGCATTCCTGCAAATAGTAGTTTCCTTTTTAAAGAATATTTTGACTAAATGATAATTCAGATATCAACTAACAAGCAGAAAAATAATTAAATCCATTTTGTTTATAAAATAAAATTACTATGATCAAAAAGTAAAATTATTTAACAATAACAAATATAATTATTTAACACTAGAGACTGAAAAAATAACTTGCAACTTAATAATTGAAGACACGAGTGGATGAATGTGCTATGTAACATTATTAAAAAAAATTGTTTTTTCTTGGATGAAGGTGTTATGTACCCAGTTTTCACTTGGCACAATTAATCATCGAGATTTATAACAAAAGTGCTAATTTAACAATGAATGAAGGGAGTATGTTACATTATTTCTCAATAAAAGAATGGAAGAAGGTGGTATGGGCATATAACAAACACATTCATCTATAATAAATATAATATTTGTTTAATTGGTTGTGAATGAAGGTATTATGTAGCGCACATAGCTCCTTCATGTATTTAAACTACGTCATTGTTTACCTATTTGGTTTGAAGTTACATGACGGCGGGACTTAAGCAATTTATTATAGTATTTTCTGAGTATTTATGAAAGTTTCAAGTTAGAATATACGGTTTAGATAATAGATATGGAATATTTTTTTTATTGAATTGAAAGCAGTCGATTCTGACTTCTCAGACAGAGATGGAGACGCTGAATACATGGCCAACAATGAAGACCTAAGCAGTTCTTCAGATATTAGTGAAACAGAGGTAAAGTTGAAAGAATAGCCAAACCAAACAAAATGTCTTAAAAATACAGTTATTGATAATTCAAGAAGCACCAAAGAAGACTACATAAAAATAAGTGTTTATAACTCAGTTATATACGGACTCCAAAGCCCACAAATCTTTTTCACAGCTAAATGTCCATGTAAAATCTTATGTATGCTTATCATATTAATCCCCAGGGATGCCTCAATTTCACGCACATGACGATCTTGCTTTATCAGTTCGCGCACGGTATCGACGTTTTCTGGGACAACAACTGTTTTTAGACAACCTTCTTTAAATTAGTCCCTGAACAAACCACGGCCACGATTGAATTGATTAAACCAGTGACATACAGTGGTTTTACATGGGGCTTCATCGCCAAAAGTCAACGTGAGTTGATCAATGCACAGTGGTTGAGATAATCCACGTTGAAAGTTTTTTGACTGAGATTAACTTGTCAACTCAGTAAACAACACAAATAGTGACATATAACAAAACGTTCTGAGTACGTATACAGTCAACAATGTCAAATTTTATGATGCATATGTCACATGGCGTCTAGCAACACCATTGTTGCCAATTCCGGATACATAAATAGCAACCCTTGTACTTAATCGGCGATTACTCAGTACAATATCCTTGATTTTGGTAATGTTTCCTTCGTTACTTCTGAACATGTTTTATTTTCAACTGCTTCTTTAAACATTTTGTTTGACATAGCTTCATCGTCGTAAATCTCTTTTAACATTTTTAATGCTTCAACATAAGAAATTTGTTTTTTTAAATATAATTTAAGGCAAATTCTTTGCTAGATAAATTTATCCATTTAAAAAAGTCACCCATTTTTTTACAATTAAAAAACATGCTATAATTTCTAACTTGACAAGTGAAATGATGTTAAACTTTTGTCAAATGTCAAGGACAATCATACCAACATAAAACAAAAGTTACTATAATTTTTGAACATTGTAGTACAATAATTTGATATTAAAATACTACTATAGATATACTCACATTAATTATGTGCATTAAAATAAGCAGACTACACCAATTCGTTTATATAATTATAAGAACTATTGGCATGTAAAAAGAATATTCTGAATTAAAGGTTGCGTGTGCATGGACATCGCACTCTATTTTTATAGATTCTGAATAAATTTGTATAATCAACAAGTAGAAATGGATATATTGTATTTTCTTTGGCAGTATAATGTTATCAGAAATATTTTACATCTAAGGCATGTTTGCAGTAAACGTTTTTATTTTATTAAATTATGTAGCCTAGCACTAATGTCATAATTACATTCATGATAAGAAATAAGTATGCATATGAGTTAGTGCCTATCTAAATATAAATCATGTTTAAAACAATGGCTTTTAAGTTATAACATTAAGCAAAATGATGTGGATACAAGTAAGCGTTAGTCAGATTGGAAACGATGTGTAACATTATAGTAAAAATATATAAATAACTACACGCCAGCACTTTAGCAACAAAATCCAAAAAGTCAAAGGGTTTAAATTCTTAAGGGAGTAGGCCAATTAAGATTCCAGACATAATTCAAACGAGCATTAGAGGAGTCTGAAAAATGGATATAGCTTATCACACATGTAAGAAGGGTTAATAACAATAAATATAATTAGTAATAACAAATGTGAAATAATTAAACCTGAAGTTCTTCACGTGACAGAAACTCAAACCATCAAAGGAGCAGAACTGTTACAGAAACTAGAGGTGAAGGATTGCATCATCCTCAGAAAGATACTAGGTCCAGGATGATAAAACAGAGAAATATACCACAGATAATTATAAATTAGCAGGTGTGGCGGTTACTAATTCTTAAGTTTTCCTTAAAAAAACACTTTTAATTTCGAGAAAAGTAAAAAATTGTTTATTCCAATTATGTGCCATCGCTAGCTGCACATTTTCTCCATCTCTTTGGAATTGGTGGAAACCCTCCCAGCAAAACCGTACTTCTTTTGAAGTGGTGCAGTCATCAAGCCATTTTTCGATATCTCCGTAATTGTTTCATTGAAAGTGCGTAAGATCTCGATGAAAACAAGTGGTAGTCGGAAGGGGTGAAGTCTGGTGAGTACGGTGGTTGAGGCAAGAGTTTCCAGCCAAGAGCAGAAATGATGTCTCTGACCCCTTGCTCTGTGTGTTATGGGGCGTTGTCATGTTGACTTTCCCGTGTCTTGTAGCCTATTCTGGTCACTTTTCGATCAATTCAAATTGATCCTTTATTGACGGTAATAAAGAGTATTAACTGTTTCACCTGGTTTCAGAAGCTCATGATACACGACACCTTTCTGATCTCATCAAATGCGCAGCATTGTCTTCTTTCTAAAGTGATTCGGTCTTGCGGTTGATGTCGATGGTTGTTCTGGATCAACTCATGAATTTATACGTTTTGAGTTCTCGAAATATATTCATTTTTCGTCTCCCGTCACGATCCAATACAAACAAGTATTTCTTTCATGCCAAGAAATCAAAACTTCGCATATCGTTTTTCGCTTTTCCATCTGTCTGTCGTTCAGCTGATGTGGTACCCATTTTCCTGCCTTCTAGATCTATCCCATGGCATGTAGATGATCATACATGGTTCGGAGACTAACATTTAACCTCTCTGATTGTTGAGGAGTTAGTATATCGTCTTCTTCCAACAATGCTTGCAATTCGGCATTTTCAATATTTTTCGGTTAACCAAGGTGTTCTTTGTCTGTCAAGCCGAAATCACCACATTTAAATCATCTAACCGAACGCCCTTGCATTGGAATATTGTCACCGTAAGTTTCCACAAGTATTCGATGACTTTCCCTCGTGCTTTTCTTTTGATTGAACAAACAAAGCAGTACGTGCCGCAAATGGTCTTTATTTGGTTTGAAACTCGACATGTTTACCACACGAAAAAAATAGGACGCTAACTCGAAATCGTTTAAACATCAATGGCGGTTTGAAATGTACTGTCGTATTAACAAAATGACATAAGGCTGTGAACCCACCCTGTTGCTTCCAGCGCAATCTTTAAAAAAAAAAGAACTATTAACCGCCACACCTAATATACCTTAAACAAAAATATTTATCGGATTTCATTATCTGAAGCCTCGGCAGTTTTTAACACCCATAGAGATAATTTGCCTAAGAAAACAAAATTTCTTCGATATATACCATAGCATACATGAAGCATAGTACATAACGATAAAGCATATTTAAGAGAAGATTAACACGAGAGAGATCGGAAGAGGCTAAACAATGGCTAAAACCAAAGAATGAAAGAGATATGGACAAGAAAGAAAAGGGTTACAAATGTACTGGCATCCCCAAACACCTAAAATGCAAATTAATTTGATTCACTGTTTGTCCATATCGGTTTTCTTCAACGAAGAAGGAAGCAAAACAAGTAAATATAAGCATAAACATTATAAAATTTAGGAACACTGATGAAATGTTTCATAATCACAGATAATCAGTTGATTTTCAAGACCAACTGGGATTTGAACTATGAATAATACGAAATATTCTAATAATAGAAACTTCTGAAATAACAGATATAAAAGGTCTTTTAAATTGGACAGATTTTTAAATTCTTGAATAAAAACACATAATGCCTATGACATTTAAACACGAAATAAAATATCTGCCAAATGACCACCGAATAATTTAATCCTTTACTTGAGGAATCGATTATGGACTGTTTTTATAGATCTGGAGTTTCACGTATCCCCAAAGAAAATAGTCAAATGTCAAAACACATAATCCTTGGTGGCCAATTCACATAACTGTTTCTTGCAATAAATCGTCCAGGAATTTTTTCTCTCAATAATCAATTGTTTCATTAGCAGAGTGATGTGTGGCGCCATCCTGTTGTAACCACATATCCTCCAGAACAATATTATTCAATTCAGCCCACAAAAATAATCCAGTTTTCATTTCACAATATCGAACACCCTTCATAGTTACAGCTTCACCAGCAGCATTCTGAAAGTAATACTGGCCAATTACACTTCCTGTCCATAATGCACACCAAACAATGACTCGCTTAGGATGTAAAGGTTTCTCATAAACCAATCGTGGATTTTTCTCACCCCAAATATGGCAATTTTGTTTATTAACATAGCCACCAATATAAAAATGTTGCTTCAAATGAAAAGGTAATTTTATGAATAAAATCATCTGTTTGCTCTTTAATCCAATTGACAAATACATAAAGTTTTGAATAATCCAGTGACTTTAGTTCCTGTATTATTTCAACCTTGTATGCCTTCAAATAATATGTTGTGGATTCACTGAGTTCAAATTATTGTGCACGACGACTAATTGAAATTTCTGGGTCTTTTATGTCTTCAACACGTTTATGTACTAAATAAATATGCTCTCACTATAACTATATATTGCTTTTATTTTATCTTCCACCGAACCAGTTTATTGAAATTTTTTAACAATTCGATTGATAGTGCTTTCAGATGGACGATTGGGCAAACCGTAAATATCACCTAAATTTCTGAAAACATTTTTCGTTCGACGTCCATTTTCATAAAATAATTCAAGAATTTTAAAGCGTTTTTGTATTGTATAAAATTCCATTATTATAAATATCATGCACTACACTTTTAAAATGAGACTAGAGCTAGGCAAATTCACAACGCCACCTGTGTTTTATTCAAGCATTAAAAAACCGCTCAATACCAGACCTGTTATAAGCATATTATAAATAAAGGGTGGTCCAATAAAAGTGTCGGAACTTTAAAACGAAGCAGAATGATAACTGGAAGTGATAATCCGGTAATTTGTATTTTATTTGAAGAAAAAATACTGGCATTACGTTCTGAAATTAATGTCGTTCCAATGGCCCCCCTCATGCGTGGTACATTTTCACTGCTACCATATTTCGTTTAAAGTCAAGAACCGTTCAGTGTGTGTTTCTATAAACCAAAGATTTAACATAACCCGACAAAAAATAATCTAAAGACGTACAATCCCATGATCTTGGTGGTCAGTTAACGCGAAGAAATGCGTCCGGGAAATATATCTTACAATAAATCGATTATCTGGCGAGTTGTCAGACAAGTCACACCATTGAAAAAAAAACATTGTTTATATCCACATTTATCAGCCCAGGACAAAAATATTCCTATAGCATTCACCAGTAACAGTAATTTGATTTCTACCATCGTCTTAAAAAAACCCAAAACTCGCAACAAACAGTGACTTTCTGAGGATGAAGAGATAACTCCTAAATCACTTGAGGACCTTCATCGGACCAAATCATGCATGTTATGTTTTTTCACAAACCGATTAAATCAGAAATTCACTTCGTCGGAAAAAAAATCCCCTAAGTTGAGTCCCCTTGCATTTTCCAATTTCTACGCACTATTGAATCATGTAGCTTTCCATAGTGAATTGACACAATGTACTGAACACAGCAGTCTGAGTGATATATACAATTGAAACATCGTTGCCGCTATTACGGTTCAAAGTTCTGGCACTCTTGTTACAAAACTCTTTATAAGTGCATACATTTAAAAAAAACACTAAGCGTATTAACTTTAGCTACTCTTAGATTTACAACAACAACAAAATAAATTAAAACAAAAAGTTTTACATACAAAATAAATTAAAATCTATTAAAATTAAAACAGCCGTGTTAAATTTGTGTATCTAAACATTAAACATAGAAGCTTGAACGTCTCCAAGTATAATGGAATTTTTATAGACATCTTTGAGAATAAGAAAAAATAATTGTTTAGACTTAATTATTTTCACTATTATGCTGGGGAATAAAAAAAGTGTAACATTCAACATAGCATATCTTGAATATAAAAACTGATATAATGTTTGCTTGTTTACATTTATGTTTTTGTATGCGATTGCCAAAAATGTGGCAAAGTCACGGTTTAAAAAGTGTTGTTTTGTACGATTCTAAGTTTTATCCTTATAATTCTGCAAAAAATGCCAGTCTGTGCAGTACGTCGTTCCAGCCAATTATACGACATATATATTGCTAAGAAAAAGACAGTTAAATTTTCATGAAAGATAAAGGCGATCGGACTTTGGTGCTTTTACCCATATTATGACGAGGACAAGATGATTTCTGAATTAAAGTTTTGCACGAGTTTGAAGTTCTGGCCACCTTAGTCGTCTTACAAATGAGTAATTTATTTCTGTTCGAAATCGACAAGAAAGTATTCAGGAATCCTTGAACGAGAGCATCGGGCGTCATCAACTTTATGACACTAAACCAATGATAACTCAGAAAATTCAATCTGATGGATTGAATCATCTCCTGATAATGCTAACATGGCTAAATCTCTTCCAGTTTAGTGTTTCAAACAGAGGGTTCCAATAGAAGAATTGATCTACTATATAACTTGAAGTATGCGTATAACGCGTCGGGTATACATCCATCCATCATCAGCCCGTTGAAGTCCACTGCTGGCCTGCCTACGCCTCCCTTAAGACCTCCCACTGCGTCCCCCTGCACCTCTTACATCCAGTTTGTTTTTATGCGTTTTAAATCATCGGTCCATCTGATGGGGGACGTCCTCCGTTTCTGAAGGCTTCGGATCTTAGCCTCCATTCGAGGATTCGTAGTGTCCACCTGTCATCAACCGCTCTCACAACATGATCCTCCCAGTTCCACTTCAACATCGCTATTCTTTACATGTCATCAATCACTTTCGTTGGTTTGCATATTTCTGTATTTGAGATTTGATCTCAGAGAGAAACTCCATGGATTATCCATTTCATTGCGTCTGGGATACCTTGCTGTAAGAACATCCTGACCCCATCAGTTGTGTAAAAAAATCATGTAATTAGGTAATTTTAATCCATTTAATTGTTAATCTAATAGGTCATGCTATTACCTCAAATGATGAATGTTTTTGTAGGTAAAAGCAGCAAGTGCCTGTTTGGCTAAAAAATATAAACAAACTCATGGCGCAAGTTAATTATTTTAACTTTTGTTAATTGCTTCTATTAAAAGAAATTAAAATTAAAATTTGCTCCAAACTTAAAAATAAATGTAATGTTATAAATATAAAGTTTAAAATGTCGATATAATGTTATAAATGTAATAAATATAATGTAAATATAATAAATATAAAACTAATATGAATATAATTCCCACCCCAACCTTTCAACAAGTTATGCTTTGTTTTCATGTTGGGGACGGCCATATCATTTTAACCGTAGTTGTAATCGAATACAATTATGTGCTTCTATTGTGAGATGCACTAATAAAGCACCATTAATTACTTTTTCATTTAGTTGCACTGATAATAAGGGGAATGATTCTTGTTATCCAGCCATATTTATAAAAAGTGCCCGAAACTTTCATATTAACGCCTCGCTAACATGGCAGACGCGTTTGCGCGCAACTAGCCCTGAAAGGTCTATTATCCGTGTCTCTTTGTAAAATCCACTCATCTAATTTGTGGTCACCTACTGTTTCTTTGACCTTCATATGGGTGCCAGTTTTGGGTGGCATGGTTCCACCCATTGTTTGAGAGCCTTTGGTCGTGTCCTGCGAATTTCCATTTATTTCAACTTTGGTCTTGTGTCGTATCCACGATTTTTTTGTGGTCTCGTAGAGTTATATTCAGCATTCTTCACTCCATAGCTCTCTGAATCTTCGCCAATTTATCAAGGTTGGACTTAGTTAACGTCGAAGTCTGCGTTCCATATGTTAGCTCAGGGTGTATGCATAAGTTGAATATTTCGGTTTTATTTTGACCTAAAACCTTCTTGTCCTTCAGGATGATAGAGAGTTTGCCGAATGCTACCAAACCCATTCGAATTCTTCTTTTTATTTCGGTTATTTGGTGCTTTTTATTCAGTTTAATTGACTGATCCAGGTACATATTCACACTGACATGCGTTGTTCATGACTTTTGTTTCCGTTAGGTTCATTCTGAGACCTTTGTTGGCTGACATGTAGTGGAGTTCATCAACCATTTTTTGAATATCTTCATGATTATTTGATATTGTCCACAAATCTCCGATGGTTTAAACGGTTACCATTTATATTCATTCCCATACCTTCGCAGTTTAGTTCGTCAAGGAGTCAACTTGAACAGTTCAGGAGATAGTGTGTCATCTTGTCTTAATTGATGAATGGGTTTTGTAGGAGAATCCATTTGTAGTGTCATTTCAGATTTTCTGTTAATATTTGGTATCAAGGTTCTGTAGCGATGATCGATTCTGCATTTGACAAGGCTCGCTTCTATTGCCCAGAATTCTATACTGTCAAAAGTTTTTTCGTAGCGCACAATAGAGGGGGGGAAATTGTATTCATTGGTCTTTTCTATCAATATTTTAAGGGTTAGTAAGTGGTCCGTTCTTCTGTACCCTAGTCGGAATCTGGCTTGCTCAACTGGCTGGTAATCGTCAAACTTGTTGGTGAGTCTAATTTTTAGTATCAAATAAAATTGAAATTTCTTAATTGTTTTATCATTTTTTATATTCTGGAAAAATTATAGAATTAATCCACTAAAATATATTCTGCATAATGTTGTATTTATATTTATCCTTCAGAATATATTATTCAGCCTGAATTAACTGATACATCTCAATCTACGCTACTGATTTACTGGCAACGCATCAACATAGCGTAGGTAATTAGTCAAATTGTTTTATGTTGGTGCACGGAACAAGCACAACAATTGTTTTGAATCGGGTTAAATTTACGACGCGACTTCACCGAATTTCTGGATCGCAACCTTTAACGTTCAGATTTCGTATACGATCACGTTGTGTAGTGGACAAATGTTGCATCGCGTCCATTAATCCAGAGTATATGAAGTTTTGGTGTACGGCCAAAAAGTCAAACCTGTTTTCGGACACGCGAAATCGCAACCGTTAGACAAAACTGCGAACGAAATCATTTGTCTTTGAAATTAAATCGCCCAAAAGTGTTATTTCTAGACTTATAGACGTATTTAATTTTTTTAAATAATATAAAACGCAATACAACGTAACATTTAAACGTAACGGTGTATTTTATGTATATGACTACATGCACAGTGACATTAAATAACGATTACTAAATTTACTTCGAGCAAAATACAAAATATTAGGTGCTAAACTGAATATCCGTCGTGATTTACTATAGTGAAAACATTATATTTATATATTGTAATTTGCGTAGTCATGCAATAAATTGCGTCCCTAACTGTGAAGGAACGATATAAACATTCTAGTTCCATTCTACTGTCATCCATGCATTTATTTTTTGACAAGACTAACTAGATTTCTAAAGTAATGTAAAAAAACAATTCAACTCATTATGTTAAGCAGTAAACATGGAGTGGAGTAATAAAGAAAATCGTATCGTTGTTATAGCGATATTATTATTACCATCATAAGCTAATATACAGGGTGTCCCATAACTTATCCGCCATAGAGCAACTGGTGATAGTAGAGATCAAAATAAGAGGATTTAGTCAATAAATGAGTTGGCAAATATTAGTTATTAAAAAGATATAGGATTTTGAAAGTGAAATTCAATTTTCGAAAAATTTAGGTAATTTAAAAACGGTTGAAGATATAGGTTCAAAATCGGGGTAGTTGGGTTTTCAAAGGTGACAAATTCGAATTTGGTAATAGTTTGAGCCTAGTTTCTAGACGGCCCTTGCTACCTACTTTGCGAGGAATTAACTCGCTCATATTTTTTACCCTATAAAGCTAGGAATATTTTGATTTCGAAATAGACAAGACTCATACTTCCAATATAAAAAACGGAGCTTTAGTCAATATCGATATCTCATGCCGTTTGCGAAGTATTCGTGTTCGAATATTCCATTACACATCTTGTCGATGGCTGAAAAATCTACAATTCATAAAGTGTGGCTTGAATACGACGAAAAAAAAAACATTAAGATGTCAAAAATATAACGGACTTTAATTAAAATAACAGTTTATTGAAATTTGCTTCAATAGGTGTTGAAAGTGTCCACCGTTTACCAATACCAATACACTTTTTCAGGTTCTTTGATAAGTGGCTCCTCACATTTGAGAAGATATTTTTTTCATTTCTAATAACATTGACCGCTTGTTGAATTTTTTGTAAAAGTTCATCTCGTGTATTGATTTCATCATAGTAAACTAAAGACGATATGGCGCGAGATGGCCAAGAAGGTTAAACACGTTGATTCAAATGATTTCTCACTGCAACAGTAAAATGCAGTGGCGCCCCATCTTGCATGAGCCACATGTCTTGTCTTAGGTTTAGAGGTATTGATCTACATTCCCTTTTTGCGGTAACTCAAACAGGCCGATTAAAAAGTTTTCAATAATGCCGCACCAAATGATAATTCAAAATTCGTGCTGAAAATGTAGCTCTATTGGTAGGTGTGGATTTTCCAGTGCATAATAATGATTATTTCGTGAGTTAAAATAGGTAAAAATTGCCTCATTAGTAAGCAATATCTTTTTCAGAAACATGGAGTCTTCGTTTTTTTATGTAGTAGATTTTGACAAAATTCTAATTTAGCCGGCAAATCTTGTGGTAATAAATTCTGAACAGGCGAAAAATAGTAGGGAAACAATGATTCTTTATGAAGAACTCTTGAAACGGATAGATTTGCTAATTCCTGTAGATACCTCCAAACGCCTAGTGCTTAGTTCAGGATTTTCCGCGATACTAACCAAAATGTCCTCTTCTTGTTCTACCGTTATACGTTTCGGTGGTCCACCAGGATTGTTGTAATAAAACGAACTTGTTTCGTTTAACTGATTGAAAATTCTTTAAAAAATTTGTCGATCTGGGATGATTATCGTCGGGTAAAACTCTTCATACGTTCTAACTGCAACGCGACTATTGTAATTTACTTGTGCATAAACGCACAGCATATCCATTAGATCACGATTAGAAAACTAATTAACTCTGGGCATTTTTTTTAAATTATTTAATACCAACTCAAGGTTGGAGAAACTTGTTTCCACCTACGTTTAATAGGAGAGATAAAAAACAATGAGAGCTGTTATCGAGACGTAATAACTTCGTACGTACACAACACGTACACAACATTCAAGGCACACTTTGAATGTTGCTTTGAATATACATCGACAAGATGTGCAATGGAATATTCGTTACACGAATATCTCGTAAACGGCGTGAGATATCGATATTAACCAAGGGTAACTTTTTTACGTGGAAATTATGACTCTTCTTTATTTTGAAGTTAAAATATTCTCAGCTTTATAGGGTAAGAAAATATGAACGAGTTAATTCCTCACAAAGTACGTAGCAAGAGTCCTCTTGGAACTAGGCTCAAGTTAGTACCAAATTCGAATTTGTCGTCTTTGAAAAGCTAACTACCCCGATTTTGAACCAGATACCTTCAACCGTTTTTAAATTTTTCTCAATTTTTCGAAAATTTAGTTTCACTTACAACACCCTGTATCTGTTTAATGACTAACATTTGCCAACACATTTATTGACTAAATCCTCTTATTTTGATCTCCACTATCACCAGTCATCTATGGCGGATAAGTTATGGAAACTCTTCAAATCCTTTTAGTGTGGTGGATCGGTCCACATTTCTTCTTATTCCCTTTGTCATAATTGTTAGTGAGTTTTCGCTTTCTCAAATGTTTTCCTCCATCTTCTCCTATCTGCGATTTGTTCTCTCCATCCATCTGCATTCAGTATTCTTATATTTTCTTTCACCTGTTGTCTCCAACTGACTGTGGGTCGCCCCCCTGGTCTGTTCTGTGCTAGGTTTCTATGTTGCTATCTCTCTTATTGGAGTATTTTTTCTCTTCTCATTATATGTCCGTTTTATTACTTGGACTTGGATTTAGTTGTTCTCACTATGTTATTCTTCCCCAACACCTTGTCGACCTCAAAGTTTATCAGGCTTCTAAACTCGTTGTTTCCCCTGTTCATATGGTTTTATTATTGTCTTATTTATTCCTAATTTATTTCTCGAGCTCAAAATTTGTTGTTGCTACGGAATGATCTATATCATTTCCATATATTTTCTATGTTAAGTCTCATTTTTTATATCTATGTATTATGACTGTAAATTTTTCAATATTCTACCATTTCTCTTGCACTACTTATAGTTTGTTTTCTGCTTAATTCGGTCCAGCTCTTTTTTCTTAGACTCGGGATCGAAAAAAAAAAAATAATTTACCATATTGTAAAACGACATAACGAGATCTCCTCTATCAATGACAAAACATGAAGTGGCCAACTTCGTAAGACCAGGACCTCAGCAGTTGTAAAGACACCCGCTCCGAAAACTTCGAAAACGAAAAAAAATCATGACCTGAGATATGAAACTATCGCCAGGGACCATATCGCGTATCATTAAACATGACCTAGGCTATGGAGCTTACCGAAGTGATCGCCACGAAAGCAAAGGAAATAGTTGAGTGTCGTGCAAACGGAGAGCAGGGGAAAATCATTTTCAAAGGTGAAAAAATTGTCACTGTTTCAGAGAAATTCAACTGACAAAATTTGGCATTCAACTGACAAGACTTTTCAACTATTTTATGTCTTTCAAAAAGTACAACTTGTCAAGTTCTTCGAAATTATCCTCTGTTTCAGCGATGATCTCTTAATTTGTTATAAATGTCCGGAGAATATGGTTAATGTGCTATTAATCCTTAACGTCCTTAAATGGACCATTTAATGGGTCCACTGTTGTAGTCAAACAGCATTTCTTACTTTGCTTTGGGGACTGCATAAAACAGTAGCCATAACCTTTTCGGTCGATGGAAGCGTATTCACCTTCTTTGGAGCACGTTCGCTGGGTAAAACCCACTGTTTTGATTGTTCCCTGGTTTCTGGTGTAAAATGATGAATCCAAGGTTCATCAGCAGTTACAAATCGCCGCAAAAGTTCAATCGGATTATCAAATATTAATGTAGAATGTTCCATACGCGTTCACTTTGCGATCAACTGGTCAACACGACATCATGAATTTTGTTCATCAATTCATTAGTAGTGTGTCCTGAGCATTACTCGTGCTGGCTCGACCATATTGAAACTCAGTAAATCACTTATAAACCTTGAAATTTGAAGAAGCAGGGTCTCCATAATACTTTTTCTATTTTTCTTCAGTTCGTGCAGTAGTCTTTCAAGCAAAAAGTACTATTTAATCAATCAAACAAATTTACTTTTTTTCCATGATTACAAAAAAATAATAATGATGGAGAAACTAAAAACTAGAGAAACTAATAACGAGAAACTAAACATAGACTAATAATGGAGAATATTATTCTCTGCCGAGGGTTCTCAATCTTTAATGGGAGTATAACCACGTTTAAATTCAACAGTACTTTTCTGATATCGAAAACGAAAGGAAACAATTCTTTAAAGTGCAATCTTATTTTTTTTGTAGGTCTGTCAAGGTTAAGCAAAAAATTATTAAACATTCTAGGTTTGCGTCAATTCAGTGTCAATCACAATCATTTTTAGAAATTATACCATTACCTCTATACCAGTATCACAAATTCAATTTCGCGCCAAATAACATACCTTCGAAAATCCAGCACTTTGTTCTATATCAAGTAATCTAAACAATTTAAATTTTAGAGAGGCAAGCGGCTATAATGAACAATATTACAGTGTATGTAACTAGGTCAATTTATTCCAGACCAACCCCAAATAAATTCCATCAAAAACATATGAATAAGATGTATTCCAAATCGTACCTATATAACATTTCCTTCGCTTTTGAACAATTTTTAAAAATATCATCAAAAATTGCATTGGTCATTTTTGCATTAGTCATTATATTCCAAATGACGAATATTAAAATGATTTCCTTGATTTCCTCATTAATTTTAACTCGAACAGGTGATTATCTAATGGAGCTAGGTTAGATAAATATAGTTGATGTAGGACATCCTACAGCTACAACAGGCGTTGGTAAATTGCCAAATCTGTGTAAGGT
Source organism: Cosmopolites sordidus (assembly GCA_031761425.1). Classification (NCBI taxonomy): domain Eukaryota; kingdom Metazoa; phylum Arthropoda; class Insecta; order Coleoptera; family Curculionidae; genus Cosmopolites; species Cosmopolites sordidus. The sequence continues at coordinate 66,092 of JARFXV010002347.1, read as the reverse complement.
CTGACGTAGTAATGACGAAAAATTATAGAGTTATCAAGAAAGTAGATTTTCATTCATTTCTGACATCAAATAAAAAAACAATATTTTTTGTGCAGTTATACTCCGTAATGACATGGAAGTGAATATAATATCAATATTATGATAAAATGATCCAATATTAGTAAACATTGTTTAACACTTTTAACCTGATAAATCTTCTAAATAATAATCATTTCAAAATTGTGAAATATAGTAAGTGTTCATATTTCTATGTCTGTTAGCCATATCTATTTTTTTTTCTATGTCCGCCTTAAAGTTGTGCACTCGTGGCAATCGGAGCTAAATGTATAGTCCTACACAGTAATCATTCATACTTAAAGAAACACTCTTTCACAAACACTCTTCACAAGAAAATGAATGTATAATATATATATATATATATATATATATATATATATATATATATATATATATATATATATATGTAATATATATATATATATATATATATATATATATATATATATATATATATATATATATATATATATATATATATATATGTAATATATATATATATATATATATATATATATATATATATATATATATATATATATATATATATATATATATATATATATATATATTACATTCTCTTTGTGGATCAGACCTTGGCGTGGTAAAGAGGGTTCCGTAAGTCAATGAAGCTTTGAGCTATGTTATCTGAAGCGTATACTCCTGCAAGGGTAACCCATGGACAGGTCAAAGCAGAGACCTCAGACTAATTTGATCCAAAATCTGCCAACCCGCGTTGGACCAGCGTGGCAAATTAATTATTAATTATGAATTAATTCCCCGGTAGCTACCTATGGTAGCGAGAAGACCTGCCCCAAGGCAGAGGGTGCTAAGAATCATCGCGTTAGATCAGGCTGCCATTGGACTTTGGACATTGCAACTCTGAATATTCGGACAATGAGAACGGATGAACGACTGCAAGAACTGTTGATCGAGCTTGACGTACATTATTGGGCTCTGTGAAACACGAAGAAAAGGCGAAGAGCTAATCAAACTGACAATAACTGGTTACGTACTGTACACGGAGAATGGCCGATATGGTGGAAATGGATTTGTGGCATGGACAATGTGGCATTCAGCTGAATAAAAAGTGTAAACTTCAAATCGTCCAAACTTATGCACTATGGCTTATGCTATAAGCCATGGCGATGAAAAAATTGAGGTATTTTATAATGATGTGGCCCAGCTTCTAGATAGCGAGAAATGCAGGTACAAAATCCTGATGGGTGAATTTAGTCAAGAACTAGTAGTGTGCGGGACAATAGAGGTGACAGATTAGTTGACTTTGCTGAAGGACAAGAATTGTACATTATGAACTCGTTTTATAAGAATAAAATCAGCAGAAAATGAACATGGCAAAGTCCATCTGGTCTCACAAGTGACATCGACTACATCATGTCAAAGGATAAAACAATATTTTGCAATTGTACTGTCCTTAACCGTTTTAATGCTGGAAGTGACCATAGAATGGTACAAGCAAAAGTTTGGATAAATTGTCGAAGAGAACGTACAAGAATGGTAAAATCGAAGAAGGGCAAAGTGAATTCTAAGAAGCTACTGCAGAGGGGCAACGATTTTGAGGTTGCTTTGTCGAACCGCTTTGCTGTGTTGCAAGATTAGTTGCTGTGTTTGCTGTGTTGCAAGACTGTGTTGCAAGAATAACAGCTAGTGCAAAAAACACTAGAAGAAAACAAGGGAATAACAATGCCAAACATAAGCTCATAAATAAACGGACACAAATGTTTGCCTTAATGCGTGAGGATAGTACAGATGAAATGTTTGAAGTTATCAGAAGATTCTATTTAAAGGTATATGAAAATCAGAATCAGTTCAAGACAGCAATGCCCACGGCCACCGAGCAAATGCCAGATATCCTGTTGGAAGAAGTAACAAATGCCATAGAAGGGATAAAAAATGGAAAGGCTCCAGGAAAGGACAATGTAACGGTTGAAATGTTAAAAGCTGGTGGTCGAACTTTACATAAAATACTTGCAAAATTGTACTCAAAATGCCTCAAAGATCAAAAAATACCCAGTCTATGGAAAAATGATGACGTGATTCTTCTTCATAAGAAAGGAGTACAGGAAGATTTAAAAAAACTACCGTCCAATAAGCCTCATATCGGTAAAGTAGAAAATTTTTACCAAGATAATATCTAAAAGGATATCAAGAACAATGAATGACGCACAACCAAGAGAGCAGGCAGGATTCAGAATTGGATTCGGTACAATAAACCATATCCAGGTTGTCCAACAGACCATAGAAAGGCACAATGAATACACCATGCCACTGTGCTTGGCTTTTATTGGTTATGAAAATGCATTTGATTCAGTATCAACGTAAGCCATAATGGATGCATTGCTTAACCAAGGGATAGACAGATCCTATGTGAACCTACTGATATCCATGTATGAGAAAGTTAAAATCAACGTAGAACGTGGTGTACGGCAGGGCGACTCAATACCGCCTGTTCTTTTCTCAGCCTGCCTTGAAGAGGTATTTCGTAATCTGGATTGGAAACAGGAAAGAATAAAATTCAATGGTGCATACCTAAGCCATCTTATATTCGCAGTTCGTTATATCGTTGTCCTCTCATAAGACCCAGATGAGCTACAAGAACGCATACGAGAGCTGCAAAGAGAGGGATTTGAACCTATTGGAAAGGAACATATTTGGTTTGAAAATAAACCTAAAAAAGAGTCAGGTTATGTTTAACAAATTTGCTATCAACAGAAGAATTTGTATTTTAGGAAGTGGTTTAGAGGTTGTGGGCCACTATATATATCCTGGGCAAAGGATTTCAATGGAGGGTGATACTGCCCGGGAAGTGGAACGGCGTGTTAACTGTGGCTGCAGGCATTTGGCAGGCTCAACACAATGTTTAAGAACAAACTCCCACTTTGTCCGAAGAGAAAAATTTCCTTGTTGCCTGTTCTGACATACGGAAGTGAAATATGGACAGTCACATCACAATTAGTTCAAAGGCTTCGGGTTGCACAGAGGGGAATGGAAAGGTGTATGCTTGGCATTACAACGCGAGACAGAAAGACCTGCATATGGATCAGAGAACAAACGAAGGTATGTGACATCATTGGAAGGGCGAAATAATTAAAATGGAAGTGAGCAGGCCATAAAACGAGGCGATGCGATGACAGCTGGACCAAAGCAATTCGGGAATGTATACCACTTCATCATAAACGTCCGCGAAGAAGACCGATGGACGGATGACATCATCAAGTATAATGAACCCGAATAGCAGAGGAAAGCTCAGGATCGCGCGAGTTGGAAGCATGTTGGGAGGCCTTCATCCTTCAGTAGATAGACAATGGCAAAATGATGTATATATATATATATATATATATATATATATATATATATATATATATATATATAATATATATTTTGTTTTTTAATTCTTAAAGTTTTTTTTAAGCTAACAATTTTGGTTTAATTAGATTAAGACGCAGGTTGTTGAGCGTTCCACATGAGATTGTGGAACCGACGGTCGGGGGTGTATAACTCCTGACTACTGTTGTCTCGTTGGACGCAGTCGAAAGAAGTAAAAAAACCCCATTTATAAGCCATCCGACGAGAAGTCGGCGAAAATATGGGTTGTTTGATTGTGGAGGGGGACTCCCTATTCTTGGCGAGAGAGCCTATGTGAGTACCCTGATGAGTCTAACCACCAACAGACCAAACATGTGCCCTCCAATGTAAGGGATGGGTGGGACTTCCTCCCGGTCAAGCAAACCATTGCTCATTATGGCGGAGACGCAGGTTGTTGTGCGTTCCACATGAGATTGTGGAACCCAACGGTCGGGGGTATATAACTCCTGACTACTGTTGTCTCGTTGGATGTAGTCCAAAAAAGTCAAAAAACTCCATATATATATATATATATATATATATATATATATATATATATATATATATATATATATATATATATATATATATATAAACCAGGTGTCCCATTAAGGATGGATCGCGGCCGTATCTTGAAAACTATTTATCCCACAGCTTTGGGGAAAAAAAATTGTACTAAAAATGATCATAAGAAATTCACCAAAAATATTTTTAAGCTTCTAAAACGACCGCAAGAGGGCGTGACGAGCTAAACATTTAAAAAAAATATTTTCAAGTGTTAACCGAGTAAGAAAAATTCTCAGTTATAATTAGCAAAGTGTCTCCTACAACTTTGTTTTATGACATTTTGTCGTAACTTCGCGAATAAAGAAGTGGGGGGGAGTTTACCTCTTTAAATAAAAAGTCGTCTAATGTTCGTTTGCCTAAACCGATTTTCCTCAATTGGGATTCATTTAAAAGGCAATTGCTGGGACAATCAGATAATCTGGGAGATAAATTATTTAGTTTAGAAATGAAACCGCGAGGTGGCGTTACATTCAACAATAGTTTTTTTGAAGTTTTGTTCAGTTTTTTCAAATGGAATGGTTGTAGGAGACAGTTTGCTAATTATAACTGAGAATTTTTCTTACTCGGTTAACACTTGAAAATACACAAAAAAAAAAAGATTTTTAAAAATGTTTAGCTCGTCACGCCCTCTTGCGGTCGTTTTAGAAGCTTAAAAACATTTTTGGTGAATTTCTTATGATCATTTTTAGCACAATTTTTTTTTCCCCAAAGCTGTGGGATAAATAGTTTTCAAGATACGGCATCATTAATGGGACACCTAGTATATATATATATATATATATATATATATATATATATGTAAAAAATTTTTTTAATTAGAAAAGTTAACTAATTACGTTTAGGTCTTCATTCAATATTGAATATTTCTTCTGGTGAATATTGTATTATGACTAAAGTTCCGACTGGAAAAATGCATATTACCAAGAATAAGTTAAACATAGATATTGGCGCGTAAAGCATGGCGACCCGCAGTGTTGCTAAGCTATGCCTTCCAATCCACCTGTCACACGTGTATTATTAAAAAAATCAACCAATCGATAAAAAAACTCATGTTTATTCCAAAAGTTTGGTAATTTTTCGTTTTACAGCATATAGGTTTTTAAAAAAAATCGCTGAAAAAGTTTTTCGAAAACTTGTCAATATACAAGAAACTATATATTTTTATACATTTCTGACCTATTGCATGTTAATTATATACACTTTAATAAAATCTGGCTTCAAAATCGCTCAAAAAATTTTTTTTTTATGAAATAAAGAACACTTAGATCAATATTATATTTCAGTTTCAGCAAATTCGCAAGGAAAATCAATTTACGATGGAACTACCTTAAAGCAATTTCATGATACCACTTTCGTCGAAGATTCAACTTCTGATTGCTTTGCCTATAACCTACCAAACCGCGATTTAATATATACAAAGAAATTTTGGAATAAATAAATAAAAAACTCAATGGTACAACGCCAGGGTTATTAGTAAATGTGCTAATACACGAGGCAAAAGATGTATATAATCAAGCGTCATCGTGATGGTACGCCATTTCTCTCCGATTCATTTCTAGATGTTTCAATCAATCAATTCTTTTCAATAAACATAATTTCGTGTGTCCAGTTATTCGCGGTACTTAAAGTGTAACTTATAAAATAAACAGTTCCCTTACAACTCCACTAAAGAGATAATATCACCTTCGTTTGTTAAATATCAGCTCATCACGCTTGATCCATTATATGCAAGTAATGTTCTTGTAAACAATTCATCTTTCATCCCCAGTTATCAATCGTTTTAAAAAAATATCATGTTAGCTAGGTTTCAAAAGCAGGTCTGTACTTATACTTATACTTATAGGGCACCGATTATATTATTGTCATTTTCACCACCGACTAAAAGAAAGCGGTTCAAGAAAATAATTGCTACTGACCACCAAGTGATTCTATGTTGGTCTGCCTTCCTTTCAAAGGGTAAGCCAGATCGGTGTTGCCAGATCGAACGCTACGCCATCAGTTTAATCACATTATTTACACACCTCGTATGTACACCCTTAACATTTTTATCAACCTTTTCCGTGTTTGCTTTAAAGATATTTACCAATATATGATATGATACAAGAGCAACAACATTCCCTGTGTCGTTTTACAAAAGATATTTTCAGATAGGTTCGTCGGCATTCCGTGGATTTCTAAATAGTTTATGGTTTCAAAACAATCTCTGGAATTAATGCGATATTCACAATAAACCTAACATCAAAGGTAAACTTGCGAACCTAACACACATATTTACAATAGGACCAAACCAATGCAAATGCATCCACATTCTTTGAAACAATATTATTATGACTGTAAACCATATGTTTATTATTATAAATGTTTGGTTGATGTCTAATAAGTATAATTAATATAAATCTACTAAATGTTATTAATTGTTACGATAATAAATCAATTATAATTATATTGACTATATCGTTGATATGCAGTAGACAGTAACCGAGTCTAGCATTAATAATTTTAAGTTATTAGATTCGCGGTCAAATATAAAATGAATTATTTCTTGTTCATTTTAGCGTAAGTATAGTGAACAATGGTCATTATTAATCAAGTGCCGGAGTCAAAGTTATTAAAGTATTATAGTATCGGTCATATAATATTATTTTCATATTTTGCTTTCTTCTTGTACAGGTATTGAACACTTGTCTTTCACGGAGCTGTTACTTGGCAATATCATGTACCAACCATGATAATCATTGGGAACTACTCCAGTTTGGCAAAATTTAATTAAGTCATGCTTTTTGTTTTTGGATATTGGCAATGGTTCTGAATAGCATTTCTTCAAATCTGTGGTATATTACTGAGTCTATCCCTTACTTTTCCTTTTACATTCAGAAGTTTGTATTCCTCATCATAATTGTACCTGAACATTAATAAATTATTTGTTTTCTTCTCATACCGTAATTGTTTGATCTTCAACTATTCTACTTTTTGATCATTTTCGTCTCTAATTACATTGTTTAGTATTGACTTGCTGAGTTATTTTAGGTCAATAAAGTCATTGTAGTCAGCTGGTTAACACCATAAGCATTAGAAATTTTATTCTTTTCTCTCTTGGATCTTGCTGTTATCATAATTATTTGCCAATCATTCATACAAAACACAGGGACGTACCTTTTGGCTCGTTCGATCGCTCTAGGTATCGAATTTGCTTCTATGTGTGATGACCTTTTTGTAAAAAGTTATATTATAATTTCTATAGGCAAAAGAGCAGCGATAAATAACAGGAGGGTAACTATGTATTGGTTACGGTTTTGTCCGCTGCATGTGTCGCTGAATACTCATACTTCTTTAACTGTATCTAGCAAAATTTTAAACCATTTCAATACAGATGTACCTATTTCATTGCTTCCACTTTGATGTTCTATTTCAGACCAAAGTCCAAGACCAAACATGGTCAAGTTATATGCGCAGTTTGACTGTAGTAAAGAGGCGATAACTTGGAGCATGGTACTTGTAACGGGCTTTGTAAATGCAAACTAGCCTATGCGAAACTTTTATCATTACAAGCCCTTTGTTTATCTAGGTCTTTTGCTCTACTGGCATCATCTCTACATTTGATACGAGAAGAATATCCTGATTCTGATTTCTCAGTATTTTTAGCCTCTCTTACACACAGTAAGCACCGATCTCTTTTTGGTTATAAAAATATACATTATAGTGAGTGCAGAACACTCGTATATATTTTATAGCAGAAATAAATTCATTATAGTTCTTGTAATTTTAGAATTCTCAGTACTTTAACACACGGAACTGAATAATAATGTTTACAATTTAAATATCGAACTAAAACTGTTGACGTTAGAATGATCCATGGCTATCCTAATTTTGCCATATAGAAAAATATTAGAAGTGATAACAGGAAAAATTGTTCAAGTCCACTTGGTCGTTTTCTCCTGTATGCCTTTTTAAGATATGGACTTGATCAATTGTGAAAGTTATTCATAAAAAATGTTGAGTTGAGTTGATTAATTTTTTTGTTAAAATATAATACGTTTTAAGCATTTTATTGTTAAAAAATGAAAATCTCAAAAAGTTGGATTTGGTCACTTTCTCATGTTTAGCAACGATATTATCTATTAAAGCCACCAAGGGACATAGAGAGTTCAAACCCACAATGAAGACGCAGCAGATGTTGGTCTATCTTAATTTTGTCTGTCGATAAAACAGTAAAACATATTATAATATAAATAAATTTAAGAAAAAAAAGATAAATATTAATATACAAAAAAATATATATTATTATGTCAAAGAACTGTTTTGATATAAAATCATTACAACCTACTCTATCGGGATTGTCAAGAAAAAAAGAAAAATATCTGTTCCTAAAGGGAAAGCCAACAGTGTTGCTAGAACTAACGCCACGTCACCAGTCTCACCAGTTCACTTAAATCATTGTATATTAAGATGTTTAGTACTTAAAAACTAGTCTGGATTTCAAAATTGGATGAGAATCTTCCAACATGTAGTAGATGCATGAACATGTTCCGTAAACATGCAGCAGATGCATGAACACTGAAAATAGTTATGACGAAAGAAATTATTTATTTGGTGCATGACATTATTGAGTGATTCCTGCAATTTTTACAGGATTAATGGCTAATTAAGTCTAAAATATTAATGTTGGATTAAAAACATTTAAGGCAAATCAGAGCTGAAGCTTCAGTACTGTCAAGTATCACAATACCGTTTAGAATCAAAAAATGACAAATGGCGGCTGGTCCACATTGATGAACTGATCTTTAAAGGAAAAACTAGAAATGGTATTATATTTTCATATATATTTGGTATAATGCATTGTGGAGACCCAATTTTAAATTACTCTTTCGCACATATCGCGTGGTATATTTTCAATAGTGGCAGAAATGTTTCTTTTACGGTCAACAATTGTTGGGGTTTATTTCTGTAAATTGCGAAATAACGTATTCAGGAAACTTTTATGGCAATAAATCTATTGACTGGTGAGATATGTGACAAATCATATGGTCTTGTTGAAAGAACACATTGTTCATATCCACATTTATCAGTTCAAGCCAATGATATTTTGTTAGTGCACAAAACAGTGACTTTCTAACTGACTGACGTTCTTTTCTTCAGTTGAGGTTTTTTATTGACTCAAATGCTGCAGTTATGTTTGTTTACAAATGCATTAAGCCAGAAGTGTGCTTCTTCGAAAAAGATTATTTTTTCATCAAAGTAGGGGTCGCCTTCCAACTGCAATGTTCCGACACTCTTATTACAAAACTCTTTATAATATAATCGTCTATAAGTTAGTATATCACCCAAAATGTAACTATTACATATCGAAATATACAAATGAAAAAAAACTTGTACTAGTTTTAATAAACTTCTGATGACGCTAATTCGGTTGGCGCAAAAGGAGTTGAGTGGTTCCATAATCAAAATTATTAAAAAGGCTAGAAAGAGAACCAAACTTTTTCTCTAATAAGAAAACACTACCAGAAATTTTTTAATAACAATATTATATTTACTTGAAATAAGTTCTCTTCTAATTCGTTATTATAATAAGTTTACTTTACGTTTGCTCACAATAACCACGTAAAATCATATTGATGGAGTCCTTGGACATTGTCCAATATTCTATAGGTCACATTCGAATCCTTACTCAATAGTTGACGTACTTTTTAATTGTCCATAGTAGATTATATTTTGAATTGCTTTAAATTTCATGCAGAACTCCAGGTTTTATTTATCGATCACCCTTCCAGATCGATCGATCGCTACTAACGTCGCTTAACTTCAGCTGCTATCGGGTCAATTTCCAACTCCAATATTATATTAGTGGTTATTGGTAATTAAAATACAGTTATTTATATTGTGAAGTGTATGACTGTAAGAGACGGACTGAAAAGGAAGATATTACATTTCACAAGTAAGAAAGAAATTTATTCTTGTAAGCTCTAACTGCAATTTAAAATATCTTTGTAATAATTGATTTCTATTTTAAATTTTTGTCAACTTCATCAAGTTCATAACCATGTTAGCATAATCAGATTAAATCATATCCTGATGATGCTAACATGGTTAGCGAAACGTGCGTCGAGCAGTTCAAAAAAGCGTTTTGGTGTTTAGTGGTAAATCTCTTCAAGTATAGTTCATCAAGAATGTCAAGTTCAACCGTTGTCAAATTAAATCCTGTGTTCACAGACGAATTAATTAACAGTCGATTATTCCGGTTATCTATCCAATCAGCCGGTTATCTTTCTTTAAGATATAGAGCTATATGATATCTCTGGGTGTTCTTCTTGATTTAGAAGAGGCACTTTTATTTTCTGCCCTTGTTTATAGAATGTAAATGATTTTATGGAGGATATACGTTGTTGATATGGTCATAAGTTGACGCAGATGTAAATATATTGTGGAGAATATATATATATATATATATATATATATATATATATATATATATATATATATATATATATATATATATATATATATATATATATATATATATATATATATATATATATATATATATATATAATAGTATTGTAATAGTGTTAAAACTTAAATTAGGCACAATGACAACTACAAGTGATAATATGGTTGTGATAATTTTAACTTTAATGACAAGTGATAATTTTAAATTTAATGACATTATGTTTTGAAAATCATGTCGTTCAAATGGGCCCCTTGGGTTCTTCTGGTGGAATGCATTCTGAAGATCCAATTTTGCAAAAAAAATATTCTTCTCTGGCTTAATGGGTTTGTGAAACATAATTGCAGGATTTGAGTCGATGAAAATACTAAAAAGTGATTCACTACGATCTCTTCAACCTCAGAAAGTCACTGTTTGAAGCGTTTTTTGGGGCTTAAAGAATGATAGGTCTATTGTTCGTTAATCTTTACGAATTCCTGAAATATTATTAGAACAGAACAAGATGCGAAGAAAGAAATTAAAGAAGTTCGAAGCAAGAAATTAAAATTATGTACACCATAAATACTCCTTGTACATTCACGTCTTGCTCTTCTGCGATCGCAGCTTTATTTATTTTTTACTTATAGTTTTAAGCAGAGTACAGTTAAATATCGTCTGAAATCAGGTCCATCTGTCGAATAACTTATTTATAAACTTTAACGACATCGAGCTCAGTTTAAATTGCCAAAATCTTATCGGTGTGTACGCCTCTGCTCCCAGCGAATCTTTAATTGGATTGTGACTAAGAAAATCACGTGGATTTGTCAGCCAAAAACGACACAGTAAACAACAATACATGCGGATTTTAAATATAAACGATTCCATTTATCTAAGACAGGATCGCATCGATTAGAAAACGTATTTTGGCCACAACTGAGCACGAACGTACAAAATTTGATAGCAAAAAAAGCTTCCCTGATTTAAAACCAATTTCATTATGTTAGCTAACTGAAACATTTTCGAAGAATTATCAGTTTTATCAAATTGATAAAGTTATCAGTGTTATAACATTAAAGTGATCCATTCGGCCAGTTTTTATACGTAAATGCCGATTGATCTAGAATTGTGAAACCCCATAAATGAGTCATTAACTTATATTCATTTTCGGTGTAAGGATATTCATAGCAAAAAAATAATAAATGATCAAAATTTCGGATAATTCAACCAATACTAATGACTAATAAAGTATTAATCTTCCACGATGCCTTATATCATCATTGACTCGTTTGAATCGAATAGTCGAAAGAGTTGATTGATTGCGTCTTGGAGAATCTTACTTCAAGCTACTTATCTTCAGACTTTTAATTTCTGAGAAGATTGTGTGGGGTAAGATCTCACATACGATCAATTGCTGAATGATCCGAAGATGGCCTTGTAAAAGGTAGACTCCAAAGTCCTTTTAAAAAATCTTAGTCTTTTCTAGATTGAGACTATGGCAATAACTCCACATCTCATTGTTTTTATAGTATGATGCACATGCCCCTCTCCAGAAAACTAGAGTTTGAAAACTAGTTTTTTTCTCCATTATGTATTTTAAAGAATGCTGCAGCATCATGCAAGCCTCTACAGAATCGCGATCCCCATTAAACTCAACTACATTCAATTTCGTATTCCAAGCAAAATGTACGTACCAGTATTCCGGAAGCTGACTTCCATAAAATGAAAAAATATGCATCGAATCTGGGATCTTATACATTCTGATCGTCGACTGACAGTCAGAATTATAGAGGAGATTTGAAGTTAACTAACACAACCGTTCATCAGATTTTGACCAATAAATTGTGGATCAAGAAAATCTGCGAGGAAATGGTTCCTTTCCGAGGATCAAAAGGACAGGAGGAAAATATGTCTTCACTTTTTGGGGCGTGTTGAAAATGACCGTTATTTTCTGGAACATGTCATTACTGATGAAGAGTCTTGGATTTTTGAATACGAGCCAGAAACGAAGCGCCAGAGCCAGGTATGATACATTCCAACCTTTTTCAGAACGCAGTAGAAAAATCCTGTTCATAAAATAAATTGCTACGCAACACCAAGTGACTCTAACGCGTTTAAACTCGTGCTAAAGAGGCATCAGCTGTTGGTCTGCCTATCGTCTAAAGCATCGTTTCTCAACTTGGGGATTGCGTTCAAGAATATGGGGGTCGCAATGTGTTCAAAAAATAAGACCCGTATACGAAACATTCTTATATTAAAGTATTTTTAATCTAAAAAACAAGTGTTATAAAATTAAATATTACCAGGCAATGACATATTTTTACCAGTAATATTGACATATTATTACCAAGCAGTACAATAAACTTAAATAATGAATGAATAATGAATAGTGAATGGTTGATTTTGTTTTTCACTTAAAAGTTTTTCTATATGCGGATCATCATTGCAAACATACATAAGCAAGTTATTTTCCAGTGATAATAGACCATTTCTATATTTAGTTTTTAAAGCCACCATAGACGAGAAGCTTTTTTCGCATAAACAATAAGTAGCGAAGGGTTTTGTCGGCCGATATTTCAATAAGTTGGTTGTGAATCTCAATAAGTAATTCAGCAGCTGCAACAATATTTTCATCAAACGGATTGAGAGCCCATCTTTTTGGCAGATCATCGTTGCTATCTGAAAAAGATTCCAGTAACTGAATTTTCAATTCACATAAATGCGTTTTCATGCTCTCCAACACACGATCGTTAACAGAATTTTCAAATTTATATTTTTGGTAAGTGAATCCGAAGTTAAAGTGAATGCATCAATATTGCATTCCATTGCATTTAAAAATGCAAAATTTCAGGCGTATAATCCAAATACCAAGCTTCTTGTTGAAGGCATTGACTTTGTCTGCCATTAGTAAAATGTTTTTGTTACGGCCTTGTAAACTCGTGTTCAAGTCATTCAAATGTGAAAATATATCACTCCAGTAAACCAACAGTAATACAGTTTCTCTATCTTCTAAAAACTCTGAAAATGAGCTATTTTTATCTGTAAAACAGATTTTCAATTCATCTCGTAATTCAAAAAGCCTCATTAGAACTTTTCCTCGCGACAACCACCTGGCTTCAGTATCGAAACGCAGTAAGTCGTATTTGGCACCCATTTCTTGGCCAAATGTGGAAAGCAATCTAACCTGCAATGGTCGCCTTTTAATAAAATTACCAATTTTTACGGCTTCTGACAGAACATTTTGTAAATTATCTGGCATCTTTTTTGTAGCAACCGCATTTCCGTGAAGAAAGCACTGCGTCCATTCCATATGTGGCATAATGTCTTATTATTTTACTATCAGACCACTGTTCTTCCCCGTTATCAGTACAAACCGCAATGCATTTATTGCAAGTCCAAGTTCTCGTTTTGTGTTGCATCAATAAAAACTTAAAGATTCCTTCGCCAGTTGCATGACCAAGGATTGATTTGTAAAATATCATATTCTCTTTAATTGACCCCTCGGATTGACTGAATAGCAAAAAATTTAATAAATTTTTAACTTTTCACTTATTTGATCGTGAACATCATTGGCCATTTTATTAACACCTCTCAATATTGTTTCATTTGAAAGTGGTATAGTTTTCAGCTTTTTTGCTTCTTCCACACTTATCATCACATTGAACATATCAATGGCAGCGGATAAAATGAGCTTTTCCGCAATCGTGTGGGGCTTAGACTGACTCCCTGGCCCCTCTTAATACTACTAAATAGGATGCTTGAAGTGCTACGGTCTTAATACGGCTTAATTTGTGGAGAGTAATTTGTTGATTTTTCAAGAGGAGTGATTTAAGCTCGAAAAAATCTAATGGTTTGTTTTGTACAAGCGGATGTTTTGTTTCCAGATGCCGGACTAATGTTGAAGGCTTCTTGCTTTCCGCAGACAGAACTTGATAATAAACAACACATTGCGGTTTGTCATCCAAGGTAATTAATCCATATTTTTAATATATTTCATTGTGCAATCCGGTCTTTTTTTTTACTGTTTCACTGGATGTAGACGGTGCATTTCGTTTTGTTACAAATTTGTCCATTTTATGTAATATCATTAATTTATTGTATTACCACATTGTTATTAATTTATTTAATACTAAGTAAAAGAAGAAATCGTAGTACTTAATACTGGGTGAGAGAAGAAATCATAGTACTTGTTTTCGTAAAAATATAATTAACAATGCCACTCTTCGTCTCGTTCGTTTATCTTTATTACCAAAGCGCATAGCTTGTACGAACCTGCCTAAGTGCGCTCGGAAACGAAGGATCCGTCTCACGAGAGCGTGTGGGTGGCGCGGGGTGCGTGGGCAGATTATTTTACAAGTGCGTGTAAGCACAGGTTCGAATTGGTAAAAATAAAATAAGAACAAGGGGTTACACGTCTTATATTTCGGTATTTGTGCGGTATTTTGGTATAAGCGTAACGGGCCATTCACACACACAAACACACATCCGTCATTGACGATTCGTCATTTAATACAAACACAAATTGATGATTCGTTTTTTTCGCGATTCGTAAGCGTGTGCACACGCTCGTAGAACTTTATAAGCCATTTAAAAATTCAAACGATTTGTCATAAATCACGATACTGACAAAAGGGCAAATCATCGACGTGTTAACCGGCGGATGTAAACTATGATAAAAGTCAAATTAACATATTGTAGAGAGGAGAACACAAAGTTTTTTACTTAACTTTTTGGTTATTTAGTGGGTGCGACACTAAAAAAGGTTCTAAAAGGACACTAAAAAGGTATCTGGGCTCCTAATAAATCTAGCAGTAATTTCACGAAATGGCACTTCTGATTTCCACACCTTTATTATGCAACCTCTTTCAAATTAACTAAGCTAAATAATATTTATCACTTTTTGTAATCTAGGCACGACAAATTACTGAACTGGATGAAAATAAATGCACTAAAACAACAAAAATTTTAACCCAAAGTTAAAAAGTTGTGTCAAATACAATTTTGAAGTCGTACATCTCTGTAGACCTGAACAATTATAATCTTGCTTTCAGTATCTTTTTCTATTTTTTCTCTATCGACTAAGAATTATACTCCTATTTATCGTGTGCATACATTTCTATAGACGATTACTAGCTTTGAGTTTATCTTTCAGAGGATCTTCCGATGGGCTTTTTCTTCTTATTGAAAACGTCAGGATATTTTGTATGTTGCACATTTCTCTCATGTTGGTGTTGGTACTCTGTCCGTTAGTGTTATTCCCACGATGGTTCTTAGTATTTCAATTCTAGTATTCTTCTAGAGTTTTCCTGTCTCTGCTGTATATACTATTATAGGTCTGGTTACAGATCTGTAGGCTTTTACTTTACTCTCTGTTCGTATAAAAGGTTGTCTATTCAGAGTGTCAGAACTTATTTTATAAATTTTAAGTCACTTCAACGATCTAATGTTCTTTAGTGACTAATCTATAACACGTGTACCATGATAGTCGGGTAGACTATATAAATATTCCATACTCGAACCAGGATTTGAACCCTGGACTACTGAATTGTCCGGAGAGTGACTAGCCCCCGCGGCGGGTTTTCAGAACTCTAAAATTATAAAGCACAATAATAACTACAAATGATAAACCGGTGATTTTTATTATATCTTGGAGAACAAATACTGAAATTATGTTTTTAAAATAACCTCATTCAAATGTCCCCGTCGTTTTCGTCTGGTAAAATGCATTCTGGACACTCAACTTTTGCATACCCTTTCAGACATATCGAGTGGTATATTTTCAATGATGGCGTGAATTGTCTAGCGAGATGTGTGACAAGTCGTACCGCCTTGCTGAAAGAAAACATTTTTCAGTTCCACATTTATTAGTTCAGACCAAAGATATTCTGTTACCGTATTACTATAGCGTTTTTAAAAAAAAATTAAAGCCTTACCACTCCTTCAGCCCAAAAATCACACCAAACCATTAACTTTCAGACGATGTAGAGTTAACTCATGAATCACTTGAAGATTTTTATCGGCTCAAATCCTGCAGTTATGTTTGTTCATAAATCCATTAAGCCAGAAGTGCTCTTCGTCAAAAAATATTGTTTTTTTCCCAAAGTGGGCCTTCCAACTACTCTAGAGTCTAATTCGTGTATCGTATATCTTTCCATGGTTAATTTAAAGAATATACTGTAACGTTTGAAAAAGCCGTTATATTATCTCCTCTTTGTTTTTGTTTTGTCTCAGTCTCATTTCTATTTTATTTTCGTTATCCACTTTGAGTTACTTATTGGTACACCCCTTTTATTGAGTCGAGGTATAACATCACGAGTATGCGCAGTTTGCTTTCAGTATTTTCAGTATTTTTTATTCTTCTCCATAGAGGACAGCACAGTATTTTACACTGGTTATTTTGGCGCAAACCATGATGGAGGATTCAGTCGGTGACTTTGGAGTTTGACGTAACAGTCGTTAATCCCATCACAAACATCTCGTTAAGTCCATGTCTTTTCGACGTCCCAGTATAATAAAAAATAATCCGACCAGTGTCGGGTTATAACTATTAGCTGATTTTCGTATGAGACCAGGAGGTTTCGACGCTCACATCATCGTTGACTAGTCGTGCCCCGTTGAAACTGCTATCTAAAAGCCAAAATTTCCGCAGTGTATATATATATATATATATATATATATATATATATATATATATATATATATATATATATATATATATATATATATATATTCTTTGCATTCATTTCAAAAGTAGCCACCCCAATTTCAGGTAGAATTTATTATTTTCCAAAACTTCCGCAGCAGTAAGAGTGTGTTTATTGAAATATTAAGTTTCTAGCGTTGAAAATAATTACAGCTGATCAAATGGAGCTAACTAAGTAGTCTAGTGTTAAATATGTTTTTAGGTAAAATGTAAAAATTGAATTTTGCAAGAAAACATTGTTTACCTTTCTTGAGTGCGACTCTGCGGTCTTGCGTATAAGACTTAATTCCAAAGAGATTTGAAAATATGGATTAATGACAGTATCTATAAATGCAAAATTAATTCAGGTTTATTTATCATCGATACGAAGGAACTAAATAAATATTAAAGTATTTTATTAAGTATGACGAACAATACATTGCATAGTTCACTATATTGAAAGCAAACTTCTATAAAGACCTAACGTCATTTCGTCTCATAACCATTTTTAGAAACAGAATTGCCCAACGACAATGAGTTATCGATAACGCAATTTGTGCTGTCGTCTAACAAACTTAGCAGGATTCGGTCCTGTACGAATCGATTGACAACATTGGAAAATTGTTCTCGCAATTTCAGGATGCGGCCAAAATTACTCTTCAAACTCATGATTGAGTTTTTATTAGTGTTCCGATCAGTTGCTTTAAAGAGGCCCCTCCCAACTCGATCTAAAGAAAAATCTATTTTTAATTCCATCAGCTCAAAATGTTTTAAAAACGTTTATTTCAATTTATCAATCAGTATCTAATGAAACACAATTTTAAATTAATTTAAAAGACATTTCAGTTTACATCATAAATTCGTGCGTTCGTAATATTATTTCGATGATGAAAGGCTGCAGTTGGATAACAACTACTTTTAATACTACTGTGTATTTTGATAGTTTCTTTTACTGAGTGCAACATTATTTAGTTGCAATTGGTATTTCGATGTACTAGTGTATGATAGATGAGGACTGACGACAACATGATGATGGTGGTATCACAATAGAAGCAAGAAAAAGTACCTGATAATTGGTTGACCTGATTAGATTGTTCAACTACAGACTGATGAGCATGCTAACATATTTTTTTTTTTTTAAACTGTAAAAATGTATATACATGTGTAAAACTTAACCTATTTAATTTAACTTAAAACTAGAAACAACTCAGCTAGAGATGCGGTCAAGAGACAAATTACACTAATATAGTTAAGACAAATAGTATACTAAATTATACATTAACAAGATATATGCGACACATTAAATATTCTGTAAAACTATAGATATACAGTGCTTCCATTTCAAAGGTAGCCACCCCAGTTTCAGGTAGAAATTATTATATTCATACGAAACGTCGAAACACGTTAACTTTTGTTTTATGGGATAAACATTTGAATTATATTTTTAGTTATAAAGGGTATTCCATTAAGAGGTTTCGAATGTTGATAACGAATAAAAGAAACGTTTCATAACATACCTGAAAGTTATTTACGGCAGTGCGAAGCTGGATAGTGTACAATTATACGTGGAATGCAACATCTGTCAAATGACCGCCACGACTTCTCTAGCAGCTCACAATTTTTTTGTTGAAATTCTCGATTACTGCTGAACACATTTGCGGAGTTATGTCACGAATTATTCGCCTAATTTCTTCTTTCAACTGTTGAACGGTTTGCGGATTATTTTCGTAAGCTTTGTTCTTCACATAGCCCCACAAAAAATAGTCCAGCGGCGTCAAGTCGCATGACCTTGGTGGCCTATTTACATCCCCATTCCGGGAGATCAGCCTCCCTCCAAACTGTGTAGGCAATAAAGTCAATGTTTCGCGTGCTCTATGACATGTCGCACCATCTTGTTGGAACTACATTTCCATTATTTGATCCCATAAAAAAAAACATCAATCATCGTTCGGTATCGTTCTCCGTTTACTGTAACAGCTCGTCCATCTTCATCTTCAAAAAAATACGGTCCAATGATACCCTCAGCCCAAAAACCGCACCAAACTGTGACACGTTGAGCATGCATCGGGATTTCTTGGATTTCTCTAGGATTTTCATTGCCCCAGATGCGACAATTTTGTTTATTTACGTAACCGTTTAAGTGGAAATTAGCCTCGTCACTGAAAATGATTTTATCGCAATAATTATTGTCATTTGCCTTCATCTGTAGGATCCAATTGGTAAATGCACGGCGTTGCCCATGGTCGGCTGGCTTTAGCTCCTGTGTTAGCTGAATTTTGTAAGGATGTAGACTTAAGTCTTTTTTCAAAATTCGCCCAAATTCGCCAAAATACCCAAATGTTCCGCGCGCCTGTTAACAGACATTTGTGGATTTTCAGTAACACTTTCACGAACCGCCTGAATATTTTCAACCGAACGAGCAGGATGTTCCCGGACTTTTGTTTCGATATCTTTCACAGATCCGGTAGTTTCGAATCTACGCACTATTTTGCGAATGGTTACTTCTGACGGACGATTGCATACACCAAAGTATTCACGAATTCGCCGAAATGTGGCTCTCACAGAACACCCATTTTGAAAATACGTTTTAATAATGTAAACACGTTGTTCTACTGTGTAGCGTTCCATTGCTGAAATTGTACTGAATTCCACAATGAAACCGAATAACATAAACAAACTTTGAGATAAGAAGACTAGCAAAACAAAACATTCGAAACCTGACATTGACATTGACAGATGTATTCCACGTATAATTGTACACTGGTCCAGCTTCGCACTGCCATAAATAACTTTCAGGTATGTTATGAAACGTTTCTTTTATTCGTTTCCAACATTCGAAACCTCTTAATGGAATACCCTATACATATTACATTTTTTCAATGGAAACACCTATTTTTTTTATATTTCTGGATTCCTCATGAAACAATAAACCCTTTTTCTCTTACATATCCTATAGGCAAATCTAACCGTTTCTAAAATATCGACACATTTTAACATTTTAGTAAATACATTAAAAACTACGACTTCATGTTCAACATTTACTTTATTAAGTTTTCAAAATGTGCTCCATTATTGTTGAACATGAAATCGTATTTTTTAATTTATTTAGTGAAATGTTAAAATGTATCGATATTTTAGAAACCGTTAGATTTGGTCATAGAATATGTAAGAGAAAAAGTATTTATTATTTGAAGAGAAAGGAAAAATTTTTAAAAATTTCCATTGAAAAAATGAAAGATTTTCTGAGCGAGCTTTTCTAAGGCACCCTCTATAACTAAAAATATACTTAAAATGTTTTCCCCTTAAAACAAAAGTTGACGTGTTTCGACATTTCGTATGAAAATAATTATTTCTATCTGAAACTGGGGTGGCTACTTTTGAAATGGAAGCACTGTATATCTATAGTTTTACAGAATATTTAATGTATCGCATATAGCTTGTTAATGTATCATTTAGTATACTATTTGTCTTAACTATATTAGTGTAATTTGTCTCTTGACCGCATCTCTAGCCGAGTTGTTTCTAGTTTTAAGTTATTATTAAATAGTAAAAGTTTTACACATGTATATACATTTTTTGATAAAATATTTGCCAATCTGGGTTGTTAAATTGGCAGGCACCCTTATTGTTTGTTTGATCTTTTCTGAACCCGTAACCACGATCAAATAAAGGCTACGAACGAAGAGCACCGGAGTAGCTATTAAGGTGTAACAAAACGCTACGATACGAAATACAGCAGTTTATCAATAACATATATATTTCAAACAGTATTGCCACTACTACGTTTTTAAAATGTTTGCCACTCTTATTGGAAAACTCTTTATATTTGTTTGACATCTTGTGTTTCTTACATATCCTGATATTATCCGTATTGTTCTACTTATCTAAAAAGATCACGGGAATACGTAGAAGTCAATGATCTTTTATGCAGTTCATTATTGTCCTTGTCAATAATCATATATATTAGATAGCAAGCTCATCAGTTTGTAGTTGAACAATCTTCTGATATTGCTTTTTTGTGTATTATATCAATAGTGGTGTTTTACCAATCATCAGATAATTTTTCTTACTTCTACGCTGATACCGCCATGATCATGTTGTCGTCAGTTCTCATTCATCA
Source organism: Cosmopolites sordidus (assembly GCA_031761425.1). Classification (NCBI taxonomy): domain Eukaryota; kingdom Metazoa; phylum Arthropoda; class Insecta; order Coleoptera; family Curculionidae; genus Cosmopolites; species Cosmopolites sordidus. The sequence continues at coordinate 44,882 of JARFXV010002347.1, read as the reverse complement.
TACACTAGTACATCTAGAAATACCAGTTGCAACTAAATAATGTTGCACTCAGTAAAAGAAACTATCAAAATACACAATAGTATTAAAAGTAGTTGTTATCCAACTGCAGCCTTTCATCCTTGAAATAATATTATGAACGCACGAATTTATGATGTAAACTGAAATGTCTTTTAAATTAATTTAAAATTCTGTTTCATCAGATACTGATTAATAAATTGAAATAAACGTTTTTAAAAGATTTTAAGCTAACGGAGTTATAAATAGATTTTTCTCTAGACCGAGTTGGGAAGGGGCCTCTTTAAAGCAACTTATCGGAACACTAATAAAAACTCAATCATGAGTTTGAAGAGTAATTTTGGGCGCATCCTGAAATTGCGAGAACAACTTTCCGACGTTGTAAATCGATTCGTACAGGACCGGATCCTTCTAAGTTTGTTAGTCGACAGCACAAATTGCGTTATCGATAACTCATTGTCGTTGGGGAATTCTGTTTCTAAAAATGGTTATGTGACGAAATGGTGTTAGCTCTTTGTAGAAGTTTGCTTTCAATATAGTGAGGCATGAAATGTATTGTTCGTCAAACTTAATAAAGAACTTTAATATTTATGTAGTTCCTTCGTATCGATCATAAATATACCTCAATTAATTTTGCATTTATAGGAATTAAGTCTTATACGCAAGACCGCAGTGTCGCACTTAAGAAAGGTAAACAATATTTCCTTGTATAATTATATTTTTACCTTTTACTTAAAAACATATTTAACACTAGACCACCTACTAAGTTAGTTCCATTTGATCAGCTGTAATTATTTTCAATGCCAGAAACTTAATATTTCAATAAAAATACTCTTTAAATGACATTATGTAGATCATTGATTCTCAACCTTCGTGACCACTAGGGGGTCGTGACCACTAGGGGGCACGCATTCAGGAATATGGGAGGTCGCAATGTGTTCAAAAAATAAGACCCGTATATTTTTATTAAAGTGTTTTTAATTTAAAAACAAGTGTTAGAAAATTTAATATTACCACGTAATAACAACATAATAAAATAAATTTAAATAAAGTTGTTTGAAATAAGTTGAAAAGAGACAAAGTTGTTTGAAATAATAATTTAATGCGACGGTTGATTTTGTTTTTCACTGAAAATTTTTTCTGTACGTGGATTATCATTGCAAACACATATAAGCAAATTATTTTCCAGTGACAATTGACGATTTCTATATTTGGTTTTTAAAGCCACCATATATGAAAAGCTATTTTCGCATAAATAAGAAGTAGGGAAGGGGATCAATGTGTTTAAAGGTACCTTTACTAGGTTTCCGTATTCACATCGTCGTGCAAGTCAAAACTTATCTAAATCTTGAGTCAAAGATTCTAAATTCAAAGAAATTTACCACTAAACACCGAATAACTTTGTTTAAGTTTTCGACGCACGTTTCTCTAACCATATTAGTATCATCAGGAGATGATTTAATCTAATTCTAAAACTAAACTGTGTTCTTTTTATATAAGAACCCTAATTGCTAACCTACTACTTAGGAAGCATACTACCTGCCTAGTGCAGCATGTAAAAAAGGATACTGGAAAAAAGAAAAAAAGTTAGCGAAACGTGTTTCGAAAACGTGATTCGGTGTTTAGTGGTAAATCTATTTGAGTTTATAGTTTCACACCGAAGGTTCCAATAGAAAAATTGATTTAAAAATTCTAGTTGTAGAGTTCGATCGATATTTCAATAAGTTGGTTGTAAAATCTCAATAGGTAATTCAGCAGCTGCAATAATATTTTGATCATCGGATTGAGAACTCATCTTTTCGATAAATCATCATTGATGTCTGGAAAATATTCCAGTAATTGAATTATCAATTCGCGTAAATACGTTTTCATGCTCTCCAATAATAGCATTTTCCAAATCCATATTTTCGGTAATATAATCCGAAGTTAAAATGAATGCATCAAAATTCCAAGATATATAATCCAAATACAAAGCTTTATGGTGAAGGCATTGACTTTGTCTGTCTTTGGTAAAATGTTTTTGTTACGGCCTTGTACACTCATATTCAAGTCATTCAAATGCGAAAATATATCACTCAAGTAAGCCAACAGCAATAAAGTTTCTTTATTTTATAAAAACTCTGAAAATGAGCTATCTTATTTATAAAAAAGATTTTCAATTAATCTCGCAATTCAAAAAGTCTCGTTAGAACTTTTCCTCGTGACAACCACCTGGTTTCAGTATCGAAAGTAGTAAGTCGTATTTGGCACCCATTTCTTCGCACAATGTGGAAAGCAATCGAGATTGCAATGGTCAGCCTTAATAAAATTAACAACTTTTAGGGCTTCTCACAGAATATTCTATAAATTATTATCTGGCATGTCACATGCATCTGGCATGTGAGCAAGTACATTGCTGTGAAGAAAGTGTATCTTTTAATTTTACTATCACATCACTATTCTTCCGCGTTATCGAAAATGGCAAAAAATATTCACTTAATTTAACCATTTGAATTATTTGATCGTGGACATCATTGACCATTTCATTAATACGTGTCGATATTGAGTCATTTGAAAGTGGTATAGTTTTCAACTTATCATCAGATTGGCCATATTAATGGCAGCGGGTAAAATGAGCTTTTACTCAGTCATGTGGGGCTTAGACCCCCTGGCCACTCGTAATGCTACTAAATAGGATGCTTGAAGTACTGCAGTCTCATTACGACTTTGTTGATAGCAATTTGCTGATTTTTTAAGACGAGTGATTTACGCTCGAAAAATTCTAATGGATTGTTTTCTAAAGAAGGGTGTTTTGTTTCTAGATTCCGGGCTAATTTTGAAGGTTTCATGCTTTCCGCGGACAGAACTTGAAAACAAACAAGGCAATGAATCTATATTTTAAATATGTTTCATTGTAAAATTTGGTCCTTTTTTACAGTTTCATCAGATGTGGACGGTGCATTTCGTTCTATCACAAATTTATCCATTTAAATCAATATTATTAAGTTATTTTATTACCACCCTGTTATTAATTTACCTTACCTTAAAATTAATTTACCTTACCTTAAAATTAATTTACCTTACCTTAAAATTAATTTACCTTACCTTAAAACTAATTTAATTAATTTTATTACCACCCTGCTTAATACCGAGTTAGAGAAGGAATCGTACTATTTAACACTGACTGAGAGAAGAAATAGTAGTACTTGTTTTCGTAAAAACGTAATTAATAATGAAACTCGTCCTCGTCTCATTCCTTTGTTTTTGTACCAATCTGCCTAAGCGCGCTTGGGGCGAATGATCCATCTTACATGCGCGGGCAGGTTATTTCATAAGTGCGTACACGTGCAGAGCGCAAGTTCCAACTGGTAAAATAAGAACAAGGGGTCAATTCTTAAATTGGAACCTTTGGTGTGAAACACTAAACTTGAAGAAATTTACCACTAAACACCAAATCACTTTTTTTGAACTGCTCGACGCACGTTTCACTAACCATGTTAATATCATCAGGAGATAATTTAATCTAATTCTAAAACTAAACTATATACTATTTATATGAAAAACCCTACCTAACGACGCATGTAAAAATCATGAACCGTGAAGTTTACTAAGTCTTACATTAATAATTGAAAAAGTTGACTGAACGACATAGGCCCTCTATCTCGCTACATGATTTTCTTACATTTTTCTATTTGAATGCTTTCATATGCCTCCAAAGCCCTATTATTATTATTAACACTTTTAATTAGCCTTAAATTACTAATATCTATACTGTGGTCGTGTTCGATTGCATGTTGGGCAACACAAGATTTTATATTTCTCCCATATCTAATGTGGGCAATATGTTCTTTATATCTTGTCAATATAGATCTTTTTGTTTGTCCAATATACATTCGATCATAATCTTGACAACTAATTTCGTAAATTCTCGACTTTTCATGTTGCTCTACTTTATCCTTTGGATTACCCAAAACTTCTCTTAATTTATTATATGGTTTGTACACAACCATAATGTCCACTTTTTTCAAAATTTTGTCTAGTCCTCTTGTTAATTGGGCATCAAATGGTATTACTATGATTTTTTTTATGTTCTGATCTTTTTGAAAAGTTGAAGATTCTTTCAATAATTTTCTGAACTTATGTTTTCTAATTAATTTATCTACAATGTCCTTATTATAACCATTCACTTCAGAAAGCTCTCTAATTAATTTTAATTCTTTGTTATAATTATTTTTATTTAAAGGAAAATTAATTAATCTATTTACCATAAAATTTAAACTAGCCATCTTATTTTGGAAGCTATGATTTGAATCGTTAGGAATGTATCTCGAAGTGGTGGTGTTTTTTCTGAAAATATCAAAATCTAACTTATTTTTATTGTTTATACTGACTTAAACATCCAGAAATGGTAAACTATCGTTGTTGTCGAGTTCATGCGTGAACATTATATTTTGGGATATACTATTTAAGTTTTTAATAAAAACATCTAAATTTTCATTTTTGGAATCGAAAATGCCAAAAACGTCATCCAGATATCTTAACCTTACTTTGGAAAGTAACTGAATTCATCTTTTGCCTCGGTTTCAAATTTACTCATAAATAAGTTAGCTAAGAACGGTGACAGAGGATTGCCCATTGCCGTTCCTCCTTGTTGTTCATAAAACCTGTTATTAAGCTAAAAACAATTTTGCTTCGTACATAATATTGTTAAGGAGATGCACTCAGAAACAATCTTGTTATTAAAACCGTTTAACTCGAGTAACTCCCTCGGGTATTTCAAGGTATGTGGAATCGGGACACTCAGAAACAACGATGAAACGCCAAAGGAAACCAAAACCTCCCCTTCCTGTAGATGTGTGTTTCTGACTTTTCCTATGAATTTGGTTGAGTTTATCACAGAACAGGAAGGTAGTTGGTTTGGTAGATTTTCACCACCATGTTAACCGCCCTTTCATTTTCATTTCATGTTAACCACTCTGCCAAGTTGTATGTTGGAGAATCAATGGCTGATACAATTGGTCTCATTGATTTTCCTGGTTTATGCATTTTTGGCAGAGCATACAATCTTGGCACTTTTGAATTAGAAACATGTAGTTTGCTTTTCAGAGAAGGAGAAATAAGGCTGTTACAAGATTTCAATGTATCTCTGACTTCGTTAATCATTTTTGATAATAGATTCCTAGGTAATCGTTTATAATTGAATTAATTTTACAACGCGTTCAAAGTAATCAGGTTTGTCCATTACTACAACCTTATTTCCCTTATCAGCTCTTAAATAAAAACAATCTTTCTGTCGCAGACGCTTGACAATCTTAGAAATATTTGGCATTTTTTACTTTTATTTGAAATATTTTTTGCAATTTTGCTTTTACATGACTCTCTGACGAAAGCTTTAGAAGACGCGGTAAGTGTTTAATACCAATTTCAATACCGGCTACCATATTCTCCAAAGCACTTCGGGATGCCGGCAAAGCAAAATTGAGGCCTTTATTTAAAATATCTAGTTCTGGATTGGCGAACGTCCGAGTTGAAAGATTTTCCACTATGTTGATGCTCTTTTATGGAATATGTTCTTTCGACTATTCAATTTTGAGTTTTTTATTTTTTTTTATTTAAAGATGATTTTTTTAAATAAATTTACTATTTACTGCTGTAAACATATTCCTTTGAAAATTGCACCCACATTCATGTTCTACATTAGTTAATTTGAAAGTCAATTTCTTGAAAAATTGTACACCTGAATTTCAAGCATACTCCTTTTACTGTACAAATGTTTGATGCTGTTTTGCAAAATTAGTTTATTTTGTCACATATTTTGAAGATTTTGAAATATTAACTTTAATAAAATAAATAAATATTTTATTAGTCTGACATGACTTAAGAAACTAAATATCTGCTCCAATAAGCTTAATTTTAGTAGTGTACTTACGATAAAGATTTAGTTCCGCTGACCATGTAGCCATCGTAGATCAATTCTTCCGTTGGAACCTTTGGTGTGAAACATTAAACTTGAAGAGATTTACCATTAAATACCAAACCACTTTTTTTAAACTGCTCGACGCACGTTTCGCTAACCATGTTAGCAACATCAGGAGATGATTTAATCCAATTCTAAAACTAAACTATTTATGTGAAAACCCCTATCTAAGGAAGCGTGTAAAAATCATGAACCGTGAAGTTTACTAAACCTTACATTAATAATTGAAAAAGTTGACTGAATGGCATAGGCCCTTTATCTCGGTTCATGATTTTCTTGCATTTCTTTTAGAATAAGATTAAATCATCTATAGATGATACTAACATGGTTAGCGAAACGTGCATCGAACAGTTCAAAAAAGTGATTTGGTGTTTAGTGGTAAATCTTTGCAAGTTTAACAAGGGGTCACACAAGTCTTGTAGTTCGGTATTTGTGGCAGTGTGCGGTATTTCGGTATATATGTTACGGCCCATTTAAGCATACATCCATCGTTGGCGATTCGTCATTTAATACGATGGGATTATTTATACGATTAAATAGATGATTCGTTAGTTTCATGATTCGTAGGCGTGTAAACACGCTATTTGGAGTTTATAAGCTTTTTAAAAGTTTTTTACTCAACTTTTTGGCTATTTAGTGCATCGGGACACTTAAAAGGTTGAGAAACGATGATCTAGACCAAGGCTATCGCAACCGCATCTTAATCAATGGGTTCTTCCCGTTCTAGCGTATGGTTGAGAAGCTTTAACATTAACTAAAAAAATAGTAAAAAAGATAAGAGTAACATAACATGTTATGGGTAAAATAATGTTAGGGATATCAATAAAGTATTGAGTATCGAATACGTAGATACGTAAAAGAACCAATATTAGAGGCAGTAGAAAAGATAGCTACATTTAAGTGTCTCTAAATCTTTTTTTAACCCAATTTCAGTTTTTGGTTTCATTACCTCTGGAAAACTTACAAATTATGTAAAGGGTCTTTCAAATTGAGAAGTTTTTAAATTTTTGTATATAACACAGAATTTACGTTAATTTTAAAATCCTTTTTATTGATGATTGAAGCATAGTGTATGCCACTTAAACATGAAAGACAATATCTGCCAAATGACCACCTCTTGCAGGTCCACAGACGTCTAGCTTTTGCCACAATTTTGAATGATATTTTGGCATAACCGTGGCTCTATCTCACCTATGACTTAAATAATTTCATCCTTTAGTTCAGGAATCGATTATAGATTGCTCTTATAGAACTGGTTTTTCATGTAATCCCAAAGAAAATACTCCAACGGTGTCAAATCACATGATCTTGGTGGCCAATTAACCGTAATATCATCGTTTCTTGCAATAACTCGCCCAGGAAATTTTTCTCTCAATATATTAATTGTTTCATTAGCAGAGTGAGGTGTAACGTCGTCCTGTTAGAAGCACATATCCTCCAGATCAAAATTATTCAATTCAGCCCACAAATATTCAGTTATTATCTCACGATATTGAACACCATTCACAGTTACACCACAGTTGTATCACCAGCAGAATTCTGAAATAAATGCAGCCCAATTACAGCTCCTGACCATAATGCACACCAAGCAGTGGCTCGTTTAGGATGTAAAGGTTCATCATGATCAATCGTGGATTTTCCTCACCCCAAATGTGTTTTCATTCAAAATGGCTTCATCTAAAAAGATAATTTTTTGAGAAAAATAATCTGTTTATTCTTTTATATATTAACACATCGTTTCTCAACCTTTTTAGTGTCGTGACCCACTAAATGACCAAAAACTTAAGCAAAAAATGTTGCGACCGCCTCACTACAACATGTTGATTTGACGTTTATCAAAGTTTTCCATCGACCGGTTAACACGATATCGATTCGTCCATTTTTCAGTATCGTGATTTATGAAGAATTCTTATTACTTCTAAATTGCTTATAAACTCTTATAAGCCATTTCCAACCAAACTCTTAAAAACGAATCATCTATTTATCTTTATATTAAATGAGAATGGTATAATTACACTTATACCAAAATACCGCACACAGCCGCAAATACCGAACTACAAGACTTTTATAACCCATTGTTCTTATATCACTTTTACCAGTTCGAACCTGTGCTCTACATTTGACTTACTACTAAAATGACCCGCCCGCGCAAGCTAAACGGGTCATTCGTCCCAAGCGCACTTAGGCAGGTTCGTACAAGCTATTCGCTTTGATGATAAAAATGGAACAAGACGAAGAGTTTAATTGTTAATTACGTTTTTATAAAAACAAATACTACTATTTCTTCTCTCTTCCAGTATTAAATACAATGATTTATTCTCTCATTCAGTGTTAAATAAATTAATAACACTGTGATAATAGAATTCTTCGATTTCTTCTCTCGCTCAGTATAAATACTACGATTTCCTCTCTCACTCAGTGTTAAATAAATTAATAACAGTGTGGTAATAAAATAAATTTATAATATTAAATAAAACGAAATGCACCGTCTACATCTGGTGAACCAGTAAAGAAAAGATTAGATTTTACATATTTAAAATATATTCATTGTCTTGGATGACAATGACAGCCGCAATGTGTTGTTTATTATCAAGTTCTGTCCCCAGAAGATATGAAGCCTTCCAAATTAGTCCGGTATCTTGAAAAAAAAACATTCGTCTTTATAATACAAATCAATAGCGTAAATCACTCAAGCATCCTATTTAGTAGCATTAAGAGTGGCCAGGGATTCTAAGCCCCACACTATTGCGAAAAAGTTTTTTTACCCGTTGCCATTGATATGATGAATGTGATGATAATTCCGGAAGAAGCAAAAAGATTGAAATGTATACCACTTTCAAATGACACAATATCGAGACGTATTAACAACATGGCCGAGACGATCAAATAAGTAAATAAGTTAAATCAAATGAATTTTTTGCTATTTAGTTCTACGAGTCAACTGTTTAAAAAATTTATTGTTTAAAATGGCCTCTATTTGAGACTATACAAGCGTGGCACTGTTTTAATCTGGTAAGCAGCAGTGAAAACACATTCTTCTTAATACCAGCTTCTCCGTAAATTAGAACTATATCCTGATATTCGCGTATACATTTTTTAGTTTTAAATGCAACTTAAATACATGCACTGACACAGTGAAATAATTTTTGTTTTGTTTGCATGCAATGTGTTGCAAAAACTTTCTTTGTCGTGCGGATGTTGCGACGTTGTCACAGTTATTGGCTGATGAAGGGAATGATTCTTAATTTAAAAATAATATTTTAACAATATTAATTAGTTCATTAATGGATTATTCGCTAGATATCGACCAATTAACATTTGCCGAAAAGTCTTTACATATATTTGCTTAAAATGTTAATTCTTATTTTAGCTTTTTGAATGGCGATTGAATAATGCTGCCTTTTTCTGCAGAAACTCTTAGGGTTTCTCTTAGACCCTTATGGTAAGAAAATTTTTTTGAAGTTATGGGAAGAATCTTGGTTAAATTTACGAAAGCTTATATCGCTTATAAGCTTTACGTTATAGCCACGATAATTTTGACAAATATATCTGATGACAGTTGGACGCGAATTAGTAATGAATAGAGACCACGACAAAATGCTACCTGAAATAGAGTACGTCTTCCAACACGATGGTATGATGATTTAAGATGCACTCATTCTAATTGGATGCAAGCTACACAAAATAGGGAGTTAAGGGAGCACTTAAGGGAGGACTATGTTCAACAGATAACTTTAGGAGTTAAGTAATCATGATGGTGATGATAAAATTATAAAACGCCACAACTTATTCGCCAATTCAAAAATATATTTATGATATTTTTTAAATAATTATAACTATATTTTCATCGATGTTCCTAATATATATATAGTTAATTTTTATTAACTAACAGTAAAAAATATCTGAATAATGAATTCCTATGTATCTAATTGATACTTATGCAAGTTTTTGCGTCGCCTTGTCTTTTTCTATTGTCTTCTAATCGAAAAATATAAAAATGTGAGGGGTCTACCATTAAGAATGGTGGAACTTCAAAATTAAATAAAACACACATTTAATTTAATTAAGAGATTCAGAAATGCAATTTATGATTTGAACAAGATTTCAGCCAAATGACCACCACGGCTCTTTTTGCACGGATCCGCTCGCGCCAACTTTCGATGACCCTGGCGCACATTTCGGGCTATATGGCGACTATGGCTTGACGAATGTTAGTTTCCAAGTCCCCAATAGTCGCGGGTTTATTGCTACAAAACTGTGTTTTCACATCTCCCCACAGAAAATAATCTAAAGGAATTAAATCGCATGATCTCAGCGGCGAAGCGATGGGCATTTCGTGAAATTAACTAGTTGTCGAACTTGTGGTGATCGAAAATATGCGGTGGTGTGCCATCCTGTTGAAAATAAAGGTCATCTATATCAATTCCATCAAATTCCGGGAAAAAAATCTTCCAACATTGCCTTGTAGTGCTCGGTATTGATGTTAACTGTGGCTCCTTCCTCATTTTTAAAGACATAAGGACGAAGATTCAAAACTCAAATTGACCAAAAACTTCTCAATGCCAAAATCCACACCAAACTATGATTTTTTGTGGGTGCATAGGACTGTCATGTATCATGTATGGATTAGATTCGCACCAATATAGACATATTTAGACCAATTATTTGTTATTGATTGCGATGATTATTTTGCGATGAAATTCGTTGTCGGCTTCCATCATTTCGAGGGTCCAATCGGCAAATTCACGACGAATACCTGATCGGTGGTCGGGTGGCTTCAATTCGTGTGCCAGTACCATCTTATACGGATGTAACCCTAAGTCCAACCTCAAAATTCGCGAGGTCTTGCGAGCTGCGAGCAACCGAGACTTAGTTCTTTTCGGCTACACTTACTTGAACGGCATCAATATTCTCATTTCTGGCTTTTTTTATGTCGTACAGGCTATTCATCTATCGTCTAGAGTAAACTCACTTTCAAATTTTCTAATAACACGATCAATAGCCTGTTCAGAAGGATTACCAGAACGAATACCACGATGGGTCTGAATTGCTCTTTGGGTAGAACGAGGGGACCGCGAATTTGCGTATTAAAACTGGAAAATTTACAAATGTTCTTCTAAGGTGAACCGAATCATGATTTAATTACAAACCTTTCAGAAAACAATTGACAAAACATGTTAAAAATCAGTAAACAAATATGGCCGCCATGAGCTGTCAAAGTTACATCATCACTAATGGTAGACCCTTTACTTTACTGAATCTAGATATTTCCGCACAGATGCATTTTCGTCACTGTGAATATTATGTCTTTATCACATTATCCGATTGGGATGCCAAAAAGATCGATATAATTTAATTATCAGAATAACATAGATGTTTGAAATTCAAAGTAAATTGAATAAAAAATTCTGACTTATTGCTGATTTGAGTGTGCCGATCTTCATGTTCGTCTGATTTATAAATGAAGCAAAATGGACAAAGTGACGACATGAAATGACGACGGATTCGAAACCGGAACAATGGAAACAAAAAAATGGAATGTAAAATTAGGGATGATACCTTTATGTTGATTGTGTATTCGTATGTAGAAGAGACTAATGATGGCTCTAACTGAGATTGTATTTGTGTGCAAATTTTATAACACAGTCAGTTTTAAAAAGTGTTTTTTTTTGTCGAGGAAGATTTGATTAGTCAAATATATTTCCTTAATAGAACATATATACATATAATAAATTTATATTTCAACACATCTATTTTATAACAACTTAATTATTCATTATAGTATTAATAATAAATTAATACTAGTTGTTTTTTAGTTAGACATTTTTTGACTTTCACATATTTTATAAATGTTTTACCTTTAGATTTTTTTAAGTTAACAATTTTGGATTTTTCACTTTTAATCATGTTATATGCAAAAAAATAAACCGTTAATTTATTATTTAATTATGTCATTATATATACTATTTAAATTATCATTATTAGTTCTAAAATAAATGACATTCTTGGGTTTTTTATGTAAATAATTTCTTTTATACTTCTCTTTTTATATTTTGGTTCAAAGTCTAAAATTTGAGTGTTATTAAAATTAAAGTTGTGGAAGAAAAAAGCAATATATATATATATATATATATATATATATATATATATATATATATATATATATATATATATATATATATATATATATAACCAAACCAAGAAATCAAACAATACACAGTGACATAGTGATATACATAGTGATATGAGAAAAAGAAGACTTAAGTTTTACGGACACATAAAACGGATGAATCACTCAATCAATTGGTAGGCTAACTAGACAAATAGTCGAATTTTATGAAAATAGGAGTAAAGCTAAAATAGAAATAATTAAATGGATTGCTGCAATTAAAGAGGATCTAAGATCAGCAAATATTACACAAAGTGAAATTCAGGATAGAGGCTGTTTCAGACACAAGGTTAACGTTTGGAAGGTTGGCCAGAGAGAAAAATGTAGGAAGACTGGAACAACTTGGTCTGACGAATGGAAAAAAGCTCATAGCGAAAGAATGAAATTAGTATGGGCGCAAAGGAAGGCTAACAACAACAAGCGCCTCTAATTGTACTTCGCGTGGTCCACCAGGTCCCATACGTGAATAATAATAATAAATAAATAAAATAATAAATATATATATATATATATATATATATATATATATATATATATATATATATATATATATATCATTTTTATTTTTTTCCCCAAAAAATCTTCCATTCATTCTACGTTTGATGCCACAAGTTCCATCTTGGGCCTTTTTTTCTATTCTTTTTCTAACTTTTCTTTCTATTTTTTTTAATTGATCTTTTTCCCAAGTTTTTCACAATTTGACTTTGTTTTTAAAACAAAATAAACACTGAACGATTTTATTTTCTAATCTAATAATAAAAGAGAATTTATTAACTCAAATTATCTATTAATTTAAAATAAATCCCTATAAATAACTTTCATTCGAACATAAACTTCAACACAGAAATCGAGCAACAACACATAATTTAACATCTTAAACTTAACAATAACAAGCACGAGCAATAAATATGAATTTATTTTCTATCATAAACTAACTCATAATGACACCACTATTATTATTATGATTACATAATTTATATTATGTTATTAAATAGAGAGTTGTCAATAATTTTTTTTAATACCGAATTGATTGGCAATATATTTAAAAAGATACAATAAAAAAGATTATTTTAAAAATCTTTCCCAGAAAAAAATATACAAAATCCTATTGGAAATATAGGGTAACGGCTATCCATTGCCACTCCCATCTATCTTCATAGATACTATACAATATTTTTAAAATGTTGTCTTAATTTTCGCTGTTTCTACAGTTGTTGCTGTTTGCTGGTTTGCTGGTTTGAGGATCACAGTTATGCGTAAGTACAAGATTCGGATCGTAGATAAATTCAAAGACATGACGAATTGCTTCTTAGACTTCTTGAAGTACGAAATATACATAAAAATATCGGGCAAATGCGTGATATTTTAGAAAAAAGCTACAGATAGAACTGTTTTTATGATGACTGTTAATCATTATTTAATTGCGAAGGAAATGCATACATGTATATGCCTTATTATGGTGTCGAGCTAGAATTGAATTAAGTGGTCACGATGAACATTTTCGGGGTGAAATGCAATATTTAACTTTCGCGTTAGAATAGCATCATTCTAGGAATTATAGCATAGGGAGGGCATATGCTTATTTACCCCTAACCAAATCATCAGAAATTTCAAATGCAGCCGGTTGTGTAACCTAAATATTGTCCTGCCAGCGGTTTGCAATTCCCAGATTTATCATCGATAGAAAATGTATGGGATAGCATTGGATAAACTAACGAGTGATTTTCCTGGCCGCCAGAAAGTTTAAACAACCAGAAGCATCTATCAACATACCTGGGATAATTTGCCACATAAGCCATCAAATTCAGTCCATGCCTCGTAAAGTTATAGAGTGAGATACTCAGTATTTTCTTTTGTGTTAATTTCTTGATTTTTATCATTACATAATACCGCCATAGTGTACTTAAAAATTTTAAAATTAAGTGTGGTATTTCTTTGTTCACCACTATAACTTAACCTTAATTACCAGTATATACCTAAAGTATGAATAATTCATAAAATATAAATATGCGATAAATATTGAATTTGGTAGCCACCATTAATTCTAAAGAAATAAATATATAGAATAAAGTTTTCTTTCGGTTCCTGTTCTAGAAAGCATTGATAAAATATATTCATATATAAAAATATCGAGAAGCCGTAAAGCTTTACGGATGTGACAGCAACAATACATAAAAGGAACAGAGAAATAAAACGTCAGATCCAGAAACCAGATACGTATTTTATATTCTGGCGTAATATATCTCCATATATCTGTTTTATCAGATGGTTGGATAAAAATGGTGTGAAGACGATATCACATGAATAAAAAATACAAATATTCTTGTGTTTTCTAACAAAAGGTCCATATATTAAATACAGTCATCACTCTATATATTTTGAAGAAATAGTTTGATTAGATTATATGTTATATATTATATATAATATATTATATATTATATATTATATATTATATATTATATATTATATATTATATATTATATATTATATATTATATATTATATATTATAAATTATATATTAGATATTAGATATTATATATTATATATTATATAATATATATAATATATCATATATTATAAAATATATATTATATATTATATCATCATCAGCAGCCCGTGTCGATCCACTGCAGAATGAAGGCCTGTTCAGCATGCTTCCAATTTTCACTGTCCTCTGCCACTCAGGTCCCATTTACTTAACGATGCCATCAGTCCATCGTGCTTTCGATCTTTGCGTACGTTTGCGATCAAGCGGTATCTACTCTAGGATTGCCTTGGTCCATCTGTCATCCCATCGCCTCGCTATATGCCATCTCCATTTCAATTGCTTTATTCTTCCAATGATGTCACACACTTTCGTTTATTCCCTGATCCAAGAGCAGGGCTTCGTGTCTCGTCTTGTAATGCCAAGCATACATCTTTCCATTCCCCTCAGTACTACCTGAAGTTTTTCAATTGATTGTGATCCAGGTTTCACTTCCGTATGTCATAACGGGTAGGACGCACTGATCGAAGACTTTTCTTTTCAGGCAGGTGGGAGTCTGCTCTTAAACACTATGTTGAGCCTACCAAATGCCTGCCAGCCACATTTAACACGCCGTTCCACCTCCCAGGCGGTATTCGCCTCCATTGAAATCATCTGCCAAAGATATATAAAGTGGTCCACAATCTCAAAATCTCTTCCTAAAACTGAAATTCTTCTGTCATCCGCGAATTTATTGAACATAACCTGACTCTTTTTCAGGTTTATTTTCAAGCCAAATAGCTCAGCAGCCCTTTGCAGCTCTTGTGTGCGTTCTTGCAGCTCCTCTGAGTCTTGTGAAATCTAAGATGGTTTAAGTTTGCATCATTGCTCATTACACCATTCTGTTCCCAATCCAGTTTACGGAACACTTCTTCAGGGCAAGCCGAGAAAAGAATAGGCGTTATTGCGTCACCCCGGCTGTAAATCTCGCTCTACATTAATTCCCACTTCAAGATCATCAAGGTGAATTGTCGTTGTAGCTCCATATATGGACCCTAATAGGCATATATATATATATATATATATATATATATATATATATATATATATATATATATATATATATATATATATATATATATATATATATATATATATATATATATATGCTTTGTCTACCCCTTAGCTAAGCTGTGCATTCATTATGGCATGCTTTGAGATGGAGTCAAATGCTTTTTCGTAGTCGAAAAAGGCCAAGCATAGTGGCATGGTGTACTCGTTGTGCCTTTCTATGGCCTGCTGTACAACCTGGATGTGATCCAATGTACTGAATCCGCTTCTGAATTCTGCTTGTTCGCTTGGTTGTGCTCATTCTTTTTTCTTAATATTCTTTTAGATGTTATTTTAGTGAAAACTATGTACATTACTGATAGAAGGTTTATTGGACGGTAGTTCTTTAAATGTGCTCTTTTGTTATGTAAAAGGACAACTTCTGCATTTTTCCATAAGTCAGGTACTTTTTGTTCTTTGAGGCATTTTGAGTATAGTTTTGCCAGTGTTTTATGTAACGTTCGACCAATAGCTTTTAGCATTACGACAGTAACACTGTCATTTCTTGGAGCCTTACCGTGTTTCATCGATTCTATAGCATTTGTTACTTCCTCCACTAAGATATCTGGCATTTCTTCTTCTGTGGACATTGTTGTCTTTAATTGGTTCTAATCTTCATACAACTGGAAATAACATTTTCTAACAACCTCTAACATCTGCGTAGGCGCCCTGCAGACTGTGCCATCCTCACGCATTAAGGCATATATTTGCGTTCTTTTCCCTCTCAGCTTCTGCTTAGCCTTGCTAATTCCTTTGTTTTCTTCCAGGTTTTTTTGCACTAGCTGCATATTGAACCGGCCGGTGTGCTCTCTGATACGTTTTCTTATAATTTTGCAGAGCTCAGCGTACTTGACCCTGCCAAAAGGACTCCCTGCATTTATCATTGTCCGTCGTTTCTTCATTAAAACAATGGTCTCAATGGAGATTTTTGTCGGTTTGAGACATTTTTCTTCTGGTGCTAGTGAAGCATCCGTTTGAAGCACACTGTTGGTGATTTCTTCATACTGACATTTCCATCTCCTCCAAATGTTGTAACACAGCAAAGCGGTCCGACAAAGCAATTTCAAAATCGCTGCTTCTCTCCAGCAATTTCCCAGAATCCACTTTGCACTTCTTTGACCTTACCATTCTTTCGAGCTCTCTTCGACATTTAATCCTAACGTTTGTATCTATTATATATTATACATTATATATTATACATTATATATTATATATTATATATAATATATTATATATTATATATATATATATATATATATATATATATATATATATATATATATATATATATATATATATATATATATATATATATATATATATATATATTATATACTATTTATTATAGATTATCTATCATATATTATATATTATAGATTATATATTATATATTATATATTCTAGGGTGGACACTGCATTGGATATTTTACTTTTTGCTTCATGGTCATCATCATCATCGCCTCGTATCCACACTTAGTTGCTCTTCCCTTGCCTCCTTAATTTAAGATTCTTAATCCCTTTCCTGTGTCTTGCCAGAATTGTCCGGGACCTTGTTCATCGGGATCATTTTCATATCTTATGGGATGCCCTCATCCATATTCATGCACACTCTCTTATCTATCTCATTTCAGTCCCTCTAATTGGTTAATTTGCTCTTTACCCTTAAATCTCCTGTAGAATCTGATAAAATTTGACAAGGATCTTCTATATGATAATCAACATTAAAACTAAACAGGATGCTCTAAAAAAGATACGGCTTTAATTTAACTTAACGCAAATTAACATTCGGCTTTAATTTGCGTAGACGTATTGCTTTTCAAATGCAAGGATATTCGATTTTTTTCTCTCTTTACAGAAACACTAACTGGCTATCGACTGGCATAAATGACTGTAAAACTACAATTGGGCATTTAATATGGCTGATATTTTCAAGGTTATCTTTCAACGCATGCGAAATTATATTACTAGAAAAATTTTGCCTAGTGGCGCCATCTTCATGTTGAGGTTGGAAACTTTTCAGACTACCCTCGTACACAGACTTGTTTTTTTCCAATAATGCACGAACATTCCTGTGAGATGGTGCATTATGGCGTGAGAAGCAAGTCCAGCACAGACTTTCCGTTTGTTTAAATCCTTTGTCAAAACATGAATAATGTCTTTGGTCATATTTAATTCCACTATCTACCTCACAGTATAATTCGCATCGTAGGCGATTATTTCATGCACTTTTTCCACCAACCCATTACGATTTTATTTTCTGTTGCTGCTATTTGTTTTTTAGCCGGCCTGACTTTGAGTAGTCTTCCAAAACATCACGACCACCCTGGAATTGCCAGTATCGCCACTCGAACTCACGTATACAGGATAAACAATCATCACCATAAAGTTTTTTCATTAATTCAAGTATTACTGTAAAAGTTTTACCGAGATTGAAACAAGATTTACTATTGACTCTTTCTTCTATCGCGTTTTTGTGAAGAGGTGACAAAAGGTACTGCCACTTTAAGTACTATAACTATACTATAATTCTAATGAGAACAGTCTCGACTGAGGTGACATACAGCTTTCAGATTATATATTGTTTCAATAGATGGCACTATTAGTTTTCTTTAAATTTATTAAGTTCCTTTTTTTTCCGGCTGTGTATATACATATAAATTAATACAACAAACCAGAATAATAATTATTTTAGCAATGATGTAATTCGGAATAAAGATATAGACACGAATCACATCATAAATATTTCAAATGGATAAGCCGAGACTCAAGCTTGCTTTCATACCAAAACTGGTTCTAAGGTGGATCAAAAATTGATAGTTTGTCAAGACAAGGGTTGTTCATGAGTAAACAACCTGGAGAAGGCTAATTGTTAAGCAGAAAAGTAGAGAACTTACAATGGTTAACTTTCAGATGATTTGCTAACTGGAGGACATTCCTGAAAAATAATTTTAATAAGTTGCCATTTACCTGCAACAAGTTTTAACTCATTTTAAGTGACTAAGAGTTTAAGATTATTTGATTTAGCCATTTGACTTTGATCTAATGCTTTATCAATGCAAAAATATAACTGATGGATCCACAAAGCTTACCATACAGCTTGAGATAAGATAATTCTAGTTACTGAGATTATCAATTTAACAGTCCCATTGCTATTTATTGTAGGGTGATTTTAAAAACAGAGTATATGATACTAAACTAAGGATAATTGGCCCGATTAAGATTACGCTGCTTGACGAAGAAAACACGAGATTTTGGAGTGAAAACTTCTTTAGCCGCGTTGAGCGATTTTCGGTAGGGACAAAACTTATGGGTTTACGTTACCGACATGCTAGTGACGTGTCACCCCAGAATGGCGACACCAATTGTATTTTAAATATATTTTAAATTAAATTGCGTTTTAGATAATCATTATTTTAATTGTTTAATTGTAGAGTCACTGTGCAGTATAAGAGTGAGTACTTAATAAGCTAATATTTTTATGTAGAAAAATTAATAACAAAAACAAAGCATTTATGTTCAAATATTTCCAATATTGGTATCAATATTTGCGTTGAAAAATTTGATATTATTTTTTTTTCTAATCTTTAATATCTGCAATACATCACGCAATGAATATTTCATAGTGGCTTAGGAATTATCTTACTAGCGTGGTAAAACAGATTTCTAGTTCGATAGTATTTTTGTCGCGGATTTTAAAATTAAAAATTCTATAAAATTTTATAATAAATTTTATTTCTCAAAATTATTGTTTATTGGTTTAAATTGTCAGAAATAAATTACGTTTTGTTATTTTTTGCAAATGATTATTTATAAATTTATATCATTCAATTTCACCATTAGAACTCTACAAAAAAGTATTGTAATATAATTAGTTTTTCTAAATGTCTATTTTCTATATTTGTTTAGATCCTCGATCCTACGTGAAAAAAAATTATACATTTTTAAATTATACATTTAAAGAATAATTAATTTAAAAATTCAACTCAGTTATTCTAAAGTTTCAAGTTTCCACTTCTGTCGGCAGTCCCCATGATTGCCTACTTGTTTTTTATTTTTCAAGGTAGTTACTTAAGATATAAAAAATGATGTGAAAATGTCATCAAAAGAAATGTACGAGTATGTATTGGGTTATTCCATAAGTTCCCAACATTTTTATTAAAAGTTTTATTGAAAAAGGCAACTATTATAACAACAAATTAATCAACTATGTATTCTCCGTCACTGTTCATGACCTGTTCCCTCCCACCTCTCGACCAATTTATTACTGCCGTTTCACCGGCAATCGCTGAACCTAGACTCGAAGAAGTAGTTAAGCCAGTTCTCGAGGTCTTCATTATTAGCGAATGTTACCTCATTTGGTTTAACAGCGGGCGGAAGAGGTGATAATCGGTTGACGCAAGATCTGAAATGTTCAGCGGCTGCGGAAGAACCTCCAATTCGAGACGATTTAGGGTCTTCTTGAGGTTGTGCATTGTCGCTGCAAGATGACTTAGCCTCGTCGATCGGATCGTTTCAATTGAACAACCTCATTAACACGAGGCCCTCTTAGTTCCATGAAAAACAGATCATTCACATCATTCTTGGGATGGAAATTTCGCTTAACTGTCAGTTTTTATTTCTTTCCTTTCTTTCTCTTTTCACTCTTTTCTTTGCTTCATATTAACCATTTCTTAACTCTCGTGACGATTCTGTATAAGAATATTTGCTTGTAGCCGCGTGTTGCCAGGTGTCGGGCGAGATTTTGAGCAGCTTTGTTGCAGCGAAGTTTCTTGTTGTCGTGGGTTAACTTATGTGGCAACAAAGCTGCGGATTTTTGAGTAAATCCCATAGATTGAAAATGGCAGGCAGTCCATCTTCTCCACACGTTTGATGGCTGTCCTTCAAAAGCCAATTATGATGGTCTTCGTCGAAGTCGGAAATTCGACCAGACCGAGGCGTGTCGTCCAAATGAAAGTTGCCATTTTTGAACTTGATAAACCAATCTCATACAGTTCGATCGGCTATAGCGTCCTTTTCATAGGCAATGCAAATGTCTCAAACTGCTTCTGTAAATTTTTAACTACGACAAAAATCGAAATATACTAAGTGCTGAAAATGAAATATTTACCTGTCTGGAATTTCCTGTTCAAAAGCCAGAAAGTTAATTAAGTTTAAAGTTTTTCAGAAAAATGAATGTCAATAGTTTTGTAAAGTAAGAAAAAGTCTTTCGTATATAAATATACACTTGGGTAAACAATATAATAATGGAGGAAACACAAATTATAAAAACGGTGGGAACTTTCACATAGCGCTTCTTGTAAAAAAACCAGATTAAAAATAAAATTATAAATGAGAATTTATTACGAACAATAAACGACATGGTATGGTGCACCCCTATCGGAGTCTTATAACTGTAAACACAAGATACAAGATGAAGTACGAGAGAAAAGAAAAATTAAACAAATAGTGTACATATTCTGTAAACAAAACTCTAATTTTATGGTAAAAGTTCTTGTTTATTCGAACGCCGTTACAGATATCCTTTTCGTTAGCATATTTCTTCGCGAATCTACATATGCCTTGCTTTAAAATGAATTATGTATGTTTGAAGCAGTTATTTACCTACTTGAAACGACAACTTTTTCCTTTTGACGCCCTACCTGGACGGAACAAGCTGAACTTTTCGACAAAATCAGGGTGCATATTTTATTACTCAAATACATTTAAATGGTAATTTACTCCATCTTAAAACTGCTTTACATAAATGTATTCAGATGCGATATAAAAGAAATATTAAATTATATATATTATAATTTAATATTTTTATATATGTTATTGTATAGTTATATAGTAAATTAAAAAAAAATATTTAAATGGTTTAACGCATGCTGAATCTGCTCCCACGGCGTTTTCTACCGACACTTGGGGGATCATATACCAAATAAAAAAACTTCAGCCCAAGTTTCAGCTTTCAATCTCAAATATTTTCTGAGTTATTTAAAAAAATCTTATTTTTGGTTTTTTATAGTGAAAATGAAAAGTAACAAATAATTTTTTCCCAAATACTAGGAAGGAAAAGACCTAAAAATATATTTTTTTGTGATTCGCATCGACGATTCTGGAGACTCCTCCATACTTAAAAAAAAATGAAATTGTAATAAAGATGAAGGAGATAGCTGATATCATGAAGATATCGAAAGGAAATGTTTACACCATTCTGCTGTTGTGCTGTAAAGTTGCAAAAAAATTGTGTTTTATTTATCAAACTGGGGCTTATTGAGCTATGTATTACAATGTTACATTGCTGCTAATGATTCATATTTGACTGGCATAAATTTCAAAAATTATTTAAATTAAATGAAACACAAAATTTAAAGACGAAATAAACGCATTATGGTAAAACAAATGTGTGTTGTATTTTTTAAGTTACAAAAAACTAAATGGCAGTGTGATACTTGCCTCATCCGTTTAATGGTTCTGGCAAACAAGGCTTCTCTGCAAACCGATACAACTAACTAGCCCTAAAAACATAATCTAACAAAAATTTAGTAATAAGGCGGACCAAGATGATCGTCCAAGAGCATGACGGAATTCAAAAACGAACATAACAGACCAGCAAGAAGAAACTCCCACAAGATTAAACACAGTTCAATTCAAAAAAAGTTAAGAAAAAAAGTCGGAAATAGAAAAAAGAATAGAAAAAGAAAATAGAAATTCGGCAATAATTGTTATTTAGTTATTTAACCCTCAAGAGAAGCCCTAGATAAGGAATACCCCGGGGTGAATTAAGTGTTTTTCCCTTATAAATGGGCACGTTGAGGAGATGACTTTGAGTAGGGGAAAAATTTTACTAGCCCCACTACAGATCTCCCACCATAGCCATCTTAAGATGTAAATACTAACAAAAATATAAGCGATCGTAGTTAGTCTATGAGTACACGCTACCCAGTGCTGTTGTATTTTTGTCAATAAATAAAAAAAAGCTAAATTATGTAATAAGTATCTGAAAGTGCATTAAGTTCCATTTTAAATGCCGTTGGAAGAAAATTTTTATCTATTAATTTCACCTAGATATGACAGTTTGAATTGAACACCTCATTTTAACAACTTTTTTTTTGCTGATTTTTCGATGGTATTAGGAATACTATTATTTTTTGAAACATTCTATAGATATAGTATTTTCCTATACTGATTGAGGATTAAATTAAAAAAAAAATTAAATTGGATAATTTAATCAAAAGATATTAATAATCAAAAACATACGGTATGACATACCCATGTGCTCCTGAATCGGGAAGTATAGAAGTGCTTCTCTTGAGGGTTAAGTTTGTTTTGCTTGTACTTAAAATTGTGGAACTTCATATGAACAACACCAATGGGACTGTTCACTAATGAGTTTTTAAAATTTTATAAAAAAGGAATCTTTAAATAGAAAGGAATCTTAGTAGAAAAAGAGATAAGCATGGAAAAGAAAATATAAAATTTATCGATTATCGAATGTCATTTAGAATAAGGACTTTGCATATTACCGACAAGCTTGTGCAATTTGTTCAACTTTACTACGAAAAAGGTCTTATGTTTAGCTAAATTGCCAAATATGAGGTGAAGCAAATCCAAAAGAGATGAACTAATTATACATTTTACCATTAAATCCTCATAATGTGAAAATTTAATGTGGTTTGAAGCCTGCAGGAGTCATTGGTCCGTACACTATCGAAGTTGAAATTAGCGGTTACGGTAAATTGTCTGCGTATGTATGTATTCATACCCTGACGAGTAATTTTTGTAAGTAAATGACATGTCTAATACAAAATTGGGGAAAAGTCCTCGGTAAAAACCCAATATAATCTTATACATATACACAACATTGATGTATAAAAAATAATTTATAATAGAACTAGATTTTTCATAGTAACATTTTCTTGCCATCAAACCTTTAATTTTTTCCTTTTCTGGCACAAAACCCTATCCAGAGATCTGGCAACTGGATCCGGACCACGCACAACTAAAACGCGCGACCTTGCAATGTTTTCGTTGCAACCCTCAGCCGTGTATTCGTGCACCATAATACGCTGTAATGTCGTGATTGGACGCCATTTAATTTTAAAATTTACAGGAAATAATCAGCATAGATCGAATCGGTGGAAGTGGGGAAGAGCGAGGAGGCGATTCCAGGGGCGGCCTCCATTACTGCCCCATCCAAGACAAAAGTGGTATTTCTTAGAACAATAGCAATTCGATAATGGGCTGATTTTCGCCTTGCGTTCCGTTGTTTTTGATTTTTATTATTATTAATACGGAATTAGCACGATCTAGATAACTGCTTGCGCCCAATTTAATTCGTCCGTTGAAAATGAAATTTATTTGCAATTTCATTAGCACGCAGAAGTATTTTTTACATCGCAAAATTGAATTGAATATCTTTGTGCTACGTGTAATTTTTATCACTAAATATCAGTGGCGGCTCGTGGATTTTTAAAGTGGGAGAGCATAGAAGAAAATACTGCTGCTAAAAAGATTTTTTTTTGCTTTCCTCTTCCTCCTTTTTAATGTTCGTGCTGTTGAAACCCTATACTGGAGGTGAACCAGGAAAATGAGTTAAAGGAAAGAAACTAAACGGAAATAAAATAAGGTGTTTTATTCTGAAAAATTGTTTACTTTGATAAATGCTAGAGGGGTTGCGCCCTCTCCCCCACGAGCTGTCACTGCTAAATATTGGTCCTTCAGTATTCGCGGATTAAAAACTTGTAACCACTTCTTGAATTCGCGGCAGAAAATTTCTTATTCGCAGATCCAAAACTAATAATATATATTGTATTTTTAGAATAATATGGTATATATTTACCAGATACTTTTCGAAACAAACAAGTATCAAAGTATTTAAAAACAAACAAGTAATATTACCGCTTGGCCGAAAGTTCTTTGACAAAAAAGTCGCCGCCACCGTACGCACCGCCGAGTTACGCTATGGCTTTTGATAAAAGCCGCCTTTGGCATGATTGGTGCCAAATCTTTTGTTTCATTGCTTCAATTTGTCATTCGTCGCAATAATTTCGAGTGAATAGCACGTGTCTCATCCGCTTTGTTTGAGATTTATAATGTTGAGTAAAAGCAAAGGAAAATTAGTTCCTATATGAAAAAGTCGTGTTGCCGTTTAAGGAAAAAATAGAAATGCTTGACCATTTACGACTTGGTGAGTCGTTTGCATCCATATCACATTTATTTTATTGTCAATGAATCAATTGTACGATCCATCAAGAAATCCGAAGACAAAATAAGGAATTCTACATCTTCAACATCACTATCAGCAATTGAAAAAATGAAAGTTGCATTAACATTATGGATTGAATACTGTAACCAGAAGAGAATGCCTCTAAGTGGTGTTATAATTCGTGAGAAAGCTAAGCGTCTTTACGAACACTTTAAATAATCTGGTGATGAACATACGGATGGAGGATTTCAAGCATCAGAGGTTGGTTCAATAGGTCCAAGGTGCGACAATCACTGTATAACATTAAAATTATTAGAGAAGCTGCATTTTCAGATGCTTCAGCAACAGCAACATATCCAGAAGAATTTTCAAAGTGAATTGCTGGGAGTGCATACAAACCTGAACAAGTGTTTGATGCAAACGAAACTACCCTGTTTTTGGAAACAATGCCAAACAAAACTTTTATATCCAAAAGTGAAAAGTCCGCCTGTGATTTTAGGGCAGCAAAATATAGAGTTACATTGGTGCTAAAATATAGAGTTGCATTAGAACAATGCATCAGGAGATTGTTAATTAAGCCGCTTATGTTTTGCAGATCGCTAAATCCTCGTGCTTTGAAAAATCAAAACAAAGACAACCTACCACTGTTTTGACGCTTAAACAAGAAAGCGTGGATTACAGGTGTCATTTTCTGTGACTGGTTCCGGGATTGTTTTGTTCCTGAAGTTGACACTTACATAAAGAAAACTTGTTTAGATGTCAAGGCAGTTCTAGTTTTGGACAATGCTCCAAGTCACCCCCATGAGGTTGAACCTATGCCTTCAAATATGAAGGTGATATTTTGCCTCCTAACACGACGACTTACTCCAATCTATGGACAGAGGAATAATCCAGGCCTTTAAGCTCTATTTCATTAGACAAACCTTTATAATCATACTGGACACCATGGAATGTGATCCTGATATCAATGTTATGGAATGATAGAAAAAAATTGAGATAACAAAGTGCATTGTTAGCATAAAGAATCATTGCAAAACCTAAAAATATACTTATTAAAATCATGCTGAAAAAAACTGTGGCCTGATATTACTATCTGTAATGATGAAGAATCCGTTCAAATTCCAACATTAACTG
The DNA here is from genome assembly GCA_031761425.1 of Cosmopolites sordidus. NCBI lineage: Eukaryota > Metazoa > Arthropoda > Insecta > Coleoptera > Curculionidae > Cosmopolites > Cosmopolites sordidus. The sequence goes on along the minus strand of JARFXV010002347.1, from coordinate 18,843 downwards.
AAAACATTGTTCAAGTTGTTTAAATCGCAACGACTCTTCAGGCGTTATTTCGAAGACGAGGCAGAAGTTTAATTTTTTTTTAATGCATACGTTAAACAAGACTGGTAGTAGTTAAAAGTTGAATATATTCAATTTATATTAAATGAATTCTTCTATTGGAACCTTTGGTGTGAAACACTAAACTCAAAGAAGTTTATTACTAATTACACCACGCCGAGAAATTAAAACCAAGTCATTTGGTGTTCAATTATAAATAACCTGCAGTTTAGTCAATTGAAGTTGTTAAAATAATGTAAGTCTAATATTAGCTTTTTGCCGTTATATAAATAGCAATCCAACTGTAAATTAATTATTATATTGGATCCTTCAGTGTGAAACATTAAATTTCAAAGATATCTACCGCAAAACTCTAAATCAAATGTTTTTTGTTTACTTTTCGGCCTGCATTTTCTTGTGTTAGCACCATAATTCAATCTGCGGCTGAAATCTGAGATTAAATCCTTCCGATGATTCTACATGGTTAGCGAAACGTGCGTCTTGAAATTGCAAATAAAAGATTTTGTGGTTTGTGATAAATCTTTATTAGTGGTCATCCAATTATTTGAACGTCTTGCTCCAGTAACCCCTAAGCCAACCTTATATTCGAAAAAATATAGGTATGCGTTCACACACCCACACCAAAGAATAACAATATATAAAATGTAAAATAAATTGTTGCTGAAAGATCTTATATATATATATATATATATATATATATATATATATATATATATATATATATATATATATATATATATATATATATATATATATATATATATATATATATATATGTATATATATATATATATATATATATATATATATATATATATATATATATATATATATATATATATATACCAACCCACTAATAATTCTTACTAAATGGCTGCCATTAATACAATAATATATAAATAAATGCATAACATTTTCAGTTACTGGTGTGATTACCTACAATAGAACCAAAAAAATAAATAAATTAAATTAAATTAATAATAAAATTTAATAAAATAAAATTAAATAAATTAATAAAAGGGGCAATATAAACATTAGGGGATGTACAAAAAAAGAAAAAGGAAAAGCATTGGAAGACGGCATAACTCCTGAGTACAAAACCGTAGAGAGAGTTTTAGATCATCATTAGTCTGTGTGAATACACTGCAGGATGAAAGCCCCTTCAGCATGTTTCCAACTCTGGCGGCCCTGTGCTCCTCTCTGTCAATCGGGTCCAATATACTTGCCTTCGTGCCTACGGTCTTCTCCGTGGACATTTGCAGTCAAGCGATATCAACTCCAAGATCGCCTTAATACACTTGTCATCCCATTGTCTCGCTATATGGCCGGCCCACCTCCATTTCAGTTCCTTCACTCTTCTAATGATGTCACATACCTCGTTCGTCCTCTAATACATGTGCAGGGCTTTCTGACCCGCCAAGTTTGTAATGCCAAGCATACATCTTTCCATTTTCCTTTGTCCTACCCGAAGTTTTTGAACTGACTGCGATGTGAGTGTCCAGGTTTCACTCCCGTATGTCATAACGAACAGGACGCACGCATCAAAGACTTTTCTTTTCAGTGATGATTTATTCTTAAACACCATATTGAGAGTGCCACATTTAACACGTTGTTCCACATCCCGGGGAGATGTAGTGTCCAAGATATATGTAACTTCCAAATCTCTTCCTGAAATAGAAATTCTTTTGTCTTCAGCTAATTTATTGAACATGACGTGGCTTTTCTTCAGGTTTATTTTCAAGCCAAATGATTTTTCCAGTTCTTTGCAGCTATTGTATGTGTCTTTGCAGCTCTTCGGTCTCTTGTAAACGTAAAACGATCTCATCCGCGAATCTAAGATGGCTTAAGTATCCACCATTGATCATTATTCCATCATGTTCCCAATCCAGATTACAGAACATCTCTTCAAGAAAGGCTGAGAAAAGAATAGGCGATATTGCGTCCCCTTGCCGTACACCCTCCTCTACATTAATTCCCACCTCAGGATCATCAAGGTGAACTGTCGCTGTAGCTTCATCATATATAGATCCTAGTTGGTTTACATATGTTCTACATGATCTACACCTTGGTAAAGCAATAGATCCACTATGGCCTGCTTTGAGATTGAATCAAATGCTTTTTCATAATCGATAAAAACCAAGTGTAGCAGAGAGTCTTCGTTGTGCCTTTCTAGTCCAACCTGAATGTGATCCATTGTACTGAATCCACTTCTGAATCCTGTTTGCCCTCTTGGTTGTGCGTCATTCAGTTTTCTTAATAAAATTTCAGATATTACCTTGGTGAAAACTTTGTAAATCACTGACAGGAGGCTTATTGGATGGTAGTTCTTTAAATCTTCAATGTGTTCCTTTTTTATGTAAAAAAAATACAGCATTTTTCTATAAGTTAGGTACTTTTTGTTTCTTCAGACATTTTGAGTATAACTTTTTGCTAGTATTTTACGTAAAGTCCGATCACCAGCTTTAAACACTACACTTATACTATAGGATATCCAGCATTAGTTTCTCCGTGGGCATTGCTGTCTTTGATTGCTATTGATCCTCATATAAGTTTGAATAAAATCTTCTGAAAACGTCTAACATTTCCGTCCGCGCACTGCACATTTCCGTGCCATCCTCACGTATTAAGGCAAAAATTTACGTGCTTTTCTTTGGCAGCTTTTGTAAAGCTTTGCTAATTTCTATGTTTCCTTCTAAAGTTTTTTGCATTAGCTGCACGTTAAATCGGCTCGTTGCCTTTCGAATACGAAAGAAAATTCGTTAAGATCAATGTACAATATAAATATATATATATATATATATATATATATATATATATATATATATATATATATATATATATATATATATATATATATATATATATACAAACCAAGAGAACAAGCAGGATTCAGAAGTGGATTCAGTACAATGGATCACATCCAGGTTGTACAGCAGGTCATAGAAAGGCACAACGAATACACCATGCCACTGTGCTTGGCTTTTATCGACTAGGAAAAAGCATTTGATTCCATCTCAAAGCATGCGATAATGGATGCACTACTTAGCCAAGGTGTAGAGAGAGCCTATGTAAACCTATTAGAATCGATATATGATGGAGCTACAGCCACAATTCACCTTGATGATCTTGAAGTGGGAATTAATATAGAACGAGGTGTACGGCAGGGTGACGCAATATCGCCTATTCTTTTCTCGGCTGGCCTTGAAGAAGTATTCCGTAAACTGGATTGGGAACAGGATGGGGTAAGATCAATGGTGCAAACTTAAACCATCTTAGATTTGCAGATGATATTATTCTCATTTCACAAGACCCAGAGGAGCTGCAAAGACGCATACAAGAACTGCAAAGGGCTGGCGAACCATTTGGCTTGAAAATAAACCTGAAAAAGAGTCAGGTTATGTTCAATAAGTTCGCTCAGGACAGAAGAATTTCAGTTTTAGGAAGGGATTTAGAGATTGTGGACAGCTTTGTATATCTTGGGCAGAGGATTTCCATGGAGGGGAATACCGCCCGGGAGGTGGAACGGCGTGTTAAATGTGGCTGGCAGGCATTTGGTAGGCTCAACATAGTGTTTAAGAGCAGACTCCCACTTTGCCTGAAAAGAAAAGTATTCGATCAGTGCGTTCTACCCGTTATGACATACGGAAGTGAAACCTGGACACTCACATCGCAGTCAATTCAAAAACTTCGGGTGGCACAGAGGGGAATGGAAAGATGTATGCTTGGCATTACAAGACGAGACAGAAAGTCCTGCGCATGGATCAGGGAACAAACAAAAGTCTGGGACATCATTGGAAGAGTAAAACAGTTGAAATGGAGATGGGCAGGCCATATAGCGAGGCGATGGGACGACAGATAGACCAAGGCAATCCTGGAGTGGATACCGCTTGATCGCAAACGTCCGCGAAGAAGACCGAAAGCACGATGGACTGATGACATCGTTAAGTATATTGGACCCGAGTGGCAGAGGAAAGCCCAGGATCGTGAAGGTTGGAAGCATGCTGAAGAGGCCTTCATCCTGCAGTGGATCGATACGGGCTGATGATGATTTCATATTTTTAATACTTGCTGCTGAATAAAAACATTTTAACTAATTTATCTGATAGACAGAGCTTCTTTAACAGAATTGGTGATAAATATATATATAAATATATGGTGAATTAATATTCACCATATATTTATATATATATATATATATATATATATATATATATATATATATATATATATATATATATATATATATATATATATATAAATATATATATATATATATATATATATATATATATATATATATATATATATATATATATATATATATATATATATATATCCAAATTATTTCGGGTGTCGATCCGTTCATTCTGTGAAGTCAGCTGGTCCCTTCACTCGAAGCGGACAACACTTGAAAATGCCAAATGAGATTTTCGTGAAACGTCGTGATCCTTCACAGAATGAACGGATCGACAACTGGAATAATTTCGAAACATTATCTACCATCCGTGAAAATATTAGATGTAACATGCGTATTGTCTCGGGGCTCTGCAGCTCTATGGTGTATGGCGATGTATTTTTAGGTTTGATAAATGAATACCAATGGTGATCCACTATTTGCATTATGGACAGATACCCTCAAATGAAAAATTAGGGATTGATCTTTTCTTCTTTACGTTTTCTGACCAATGCCCGACCTTCATATATACTGAGGTATGCGCCATGTCAGCTATGAAAGGTTACACAAATTGTGATGGATACGATAGGCTCAAACAACTTTATTGAGCGATATACAGGTTGGATTCCAATTGACCTACGTAAAGTGGATCGCAAGTGCTCATGTGATGACAGACCCACCTTTCTATAATTTATATTCTTCTTTGGCGTCCTGTACTTCTAGCACGTCTTTCGCAGCCTTATTGAAAGCGGACCCAAAACAATCTTAATGCTGTGGCTATGCTCTTATTAAGCATATTGACAATTTGACGAAATAACTATCATGACCACCCACATTCCCATTATTCAACTACTCTCAAATTCCCGATATCGTGAAAAATTCTCCTGGTACTCTGGTATGGTAAATTATCGGAATTACACAAAGAAGCCAGAAAGATATCACTCAATATGGATAAAAATTGTTACTCTTTTTACTTGACAGATTTTTCAGATTCTTAATAATTTAGAGTTTATCATGTGTTCAAATTTGTATATCGATATAAATTGAAAAAAAATTGTCAGTATATAAAATAGAACTAAAAAGTTTTGCTAGTATATACTAGCTGAACTCGAGAATGTCACATTGAAAAGTAAAACGAATCTATTTTCAGCAATTTCAATCGTCCTAAAATACATATTTCGTCATTTTGCTTTTGTCGGTGCCTGTTCCGTTCTCTCAATTACTCGCTCTTCCGTCCCTATTTACTTATTCATAACTCTACAAGTACCTCGCGCCAATTTATTCCCTTTTAGTTCCGAGATAAGGTCAGACGAAAGCAGAATTCGACTATCCTTAGCGTCTTTGACTTTAATTCAAACCATGTAACGCCAAAATTATGAATACTAAATGAAATGGGGTCCCTATTCGTTGCATAGTAATTAAAATTGATGGTTGTTGTAAACTGAGAAAAGATTTATGGAAATTGTCGTTTCGTTAAAATATTTATCAAATTTATCCTATTCCGATTAGTTAAATTTTAGGATTATGGATATCATTATAAAAATAGAAATCGTGTTTTGATTTGTTATAATATATATATATATATATATATATATATATATATATATATATATATATATATATATATATATATATTTGTATATATATATATATATATATATATATATATATATATATATATATATATATATATATATATATATATATACATGTAAGCATTGGTTAGTTGCTTGACCAGGAGGGAGCCCCACTCATCCCTTACATTGCCGGGCACATGTTTCGTCGAGCCTCCCGGTCTAGCAACTAACCAATGCTCATTATAACGGAGACGCAGGTGGTTGTTCATTTCAGATAAGATTGTGGAACCCAACATTGGGGCTGTATAACTCTTGACTGATGTTGTCTCATTGGGCGCAGTATATATATATATATATATATATATATATATATATATATATATATATATATATATATATATATATATATATATATATATATATATATATATATAAATTTATTATTACATGTATTTTCGTGACCGTTTAATATTATTATTTTTTTATTGTTTTGTTTTTGTTTACGTTTCAGTTTAATAACAAACCATCTTCAGAACAACTCTACAATATACATTATTTTTATAAAAAATACAAATTTTTATCTAAATACCTAACACTATATCTAATCGAACAAATAATTTCCCAAACTTTTTTATCACATTTATCACAAAATATCACATTTTTGACCCAATTTTCAATTGACACATTTTTGACTTTTAAATATTTAACAAATTTTTACATTTATATTTTTTGTAACCAAACAATTTTGAATTTTTCACATGGTATTAGATGCAAAAATAATTAAAAAAAAATAATAAAAATTTATTATTTAATTCATTAACGGAAATCTCAAAAAAACAATATAAAGTTCGTTGCATTCCTACTGGATCGGAAGTGTTCTTATGAGGACAGAATAATAATAATAATAATAATAATAATAATAAATGTCTTATTACTCAATCAAATGTTAAAGGATAGGGCGAAGTCTAGCTCAACGAGCCACTCATACTCAACCCGTATCCAAAAACCAATTACAATACATAATACTGACTTACATAATGTATATAAACATAAACTAATATTCTGTAGGCAAAAAATACAAATTATAACAACCTATATACGAAACTAAAACATAGAAACAAAACAAGTAACAAACAAATAACAAATAACAAGGAAAATAACTCAAAAGATTCATCAATAAAAAAAAAACAAAAAAGAAGGTAATCATAAAATAACATACAAGGCTCTATCTCTGCGCTGATAGCAGATATTCCCTAAATTTAAATCTGATGTGCTTTCTGTAGAACATTAAGTGACATCTCAAATCTCTACTTAGAGAGTTAAACAGTTTAACAGGATTGTAGCTGAAAGAACGATGAAACAGAAAGAAATATTTTTCTTCGGCGTCCTATATTTTAGCACGTCCTTCGTAGCTTTATTGAAAGCATATCCGACACATACCCATAAACACTTTACCACCATACCCCATACCACCGACACCACCTACTGTATCTAGGCTGTTATTGAGCATATTGACAATTTTACGAAATGACAATCATGACCCTCACATTCCCTCTATTCGACTACTCTCAAATTCACAATATCGAGAAAAAATTCCTACTACCCTGTTTTGGTAAATTATCGAATTAAACCCAAAGTAGCAAAAAATATATCACCCAATATGGATAAAAATTGTATAATTTTATACTCTTGATAAATCTTCTAAATATAAAAAATAAATATAAATATAAAAAAATAAAAATATATGAAATAATATAAATAAATGAATCTATATATATATATATATATATATATATATATATATATATATATATATATATATATATATATATATATCCCCAGTCGAACAAATAAATCACTTTTTTGCAAATTTCGACTTCATTCATCAATATATTCTCCTTAAAGAGCAATAGAATAATTCCAACATTTTTCTAACCTTTCTACACCTTTTTTATAGAACGATTTTTTACCTCTTCATTGGAGCCAAATTTCTTTCCAGGAAGCATTTTTTTGAGGTATGGGAACAGGAAATAGTCACTGGGGGGCAAATCTGGAAAATGCAGTGGATGAGGAAGCAATTCGAAGTGCATGCAATCTATCCATCATTACTAACGATTTGTGACCATTGCCTTGGTGAAACAGAACTTTTTTGTTCTGTTGTTTTATTTTTGCTAGCTCGTCTTTCAAACGCACCAATAACGATATTCAATATTCACTATTGGATACATATCTCTCTCGAGATAATCGATAATCAGTTCCCATGCGAATCTCAAAATACAAATATCATCAAAATACAGGGATCAAAACCTTGCCTGCCGATGTTTTTTGGTCGTTTTTGACTGCTTTTACCGGCCCACACTTTAATTGCCCATTGTCACATACCGCATGAAAAAAATTTCCTTTTTATTTCGCTTAAATAGCATTTCGATAGCAATTTACGCATTCAAATTATTCATCCAAATGTACATGCAAAATGGTGTAAACACTCCTTTTCAACACCTTCATGATCTAAGCTATTATGAATTTTTCTGTTGTCTGGTATAACTGCGTCATTTGGATGACTGGAGTGTTCAGCATCATCGATACCTATCGACCACGTTTGAATTCAGCACACTAATCAATTATCGTTGATTTTCCTGGGGCAGGTCCGGGTAATGTTTATCGAGCCATTGTTTTGCTTCAACGGTATTTTTCTTTATCAAAAAGCAATGCTTAATTAACACACGAATTTCTTTTTTCCAATTGTTTTGAAAATATCAAAAGTAGCGTCACTTAAAGTAAAACAACTCAGAAACTAATAGGCAGATTATTAGGAAATTTTGACACATGACGTTTGAAGGTTACCACAATGAACCACTGCTAAGGATTTTTCGTAAGTGGTCACTTATTTACCGATGTGTTATATACTGTTTTTGTTTCAGAATATATATATATATATATATATATATATATATATATATATATATATATATATATATATATATATATATATATTTATTATTACATGTATTTTCGTGACCGTTTAATATTATTATTTTTTTATTGTTTAGTTTTTGTTTACGTTTCAGTTTAATAACAAACCATCTTCAGAACAACTCTAGAATATACATTATTTTTATAAAAAATACAAATTTTTATCTAAATACCTAACACTAACTTTTTCAGATGCAGATTCGCTGGTGAATTTCTTTTTTGTGAAAAGATTCTTTTTAAGTACTGAGAAGTGCATGAGTTAAAGAAGTGCTGTCGATCGATTGAGTTGAAGTCAAATGTGGTTGTATGCTGAAGAATTTTATCCGGATGTACACCCGTTGATACTTTTCTTTTAACTACTTGTACTTTTAGCCTTGAAAATGACGAGTGCTATCTGGTCGAAATATCTGTCGGCGTAGATATTTCTAGGCCGTGAAAAACCAAATATTTCTCAGTACTTAAATGGTTAAAAAGAGTATTTAAAAAAAAACCATGAATCGCTATCCATAAACATATTATGAATGCTTACGATACATATTAATTTCCATAATATTTCTTGAAAGCTATGTGCATTCTTACCCTGTACCCTATATATGTACCCTTTTAAAATCTACAACCTGTTCCAAGCTTCCAATTTTACCATCCAAATATTGTCACGTTCTGACCATGCAAAAATTACATTATAACAGCGATTACATTATGATTCTTTTAAGAGTATAATTTTCATATTATCCCTCGGCACTTACACTACAGAACAAAACAAAAGCGCATTGTAGTGAAATTACAAAAGCATATGCAACTATTCTCTAATAGAACAAACGTATAGTCTAGAGATGATAGCGGATAAACTCGATAAATGTGCTTTATATGGAGAGTTTTCCAATCAGTTAGAACTTTGAAACGTAATAGTGGCAACACTGTTTGAAATATAAATGTGTATTCAGTGCATTATGTTAATTCCCAATGGAAAGATACACGATGCACAAATTGATGAGATAAACAATGTTTTATTTCAATAAGAGTTGTCACACATCTCGCCATACAATCGATTTATTTTTGCGGGGTTATGTTAAATCCCAGGTTTACAGAAATAAATCCTGAACAATTATTGACTTTAAACGAAACATTCCGGCCACCATTGAAAATATACCATGCAATATGTTTGAAAGAGTAATCGCAAATTGCGTCTTCAGAATGTATTTCACTAGACGAAGCCGAAAGAGACATTTGAAGTACATTATTTTCACACCATAATGCCATTATTTATTCTTCAAGATAAAATAATTGTGTCTCATTCTCAAGTTCTAACACTGTTATTCGACAACCCTTAATTTACCATATATAAAGAAAAATCATAGTCGAATCAAAAACGAGATCATTGAGAAAACAGAATAATGCAAAAGAAAAGATAAATGTATAATAAAGAAAAGTGAACAAACCTGCATATAATAAATAGATGTGAAAACATGCTAAAATGCTTACCACGTAGTCATATTATGATAAACTTGTAATCATTGCAACTGCTCTTACCTGAAATAAAATTATAAAAAAATTAGTTTAAGATATTTAGTATTAAAAAATATTAATTAATAGGAATTATATATTAATAGTAGTAGTGATAGGGCCTTATCTTTTAAACACGTATGTATATATATATATATATATATATATATATATATATATATATATATATATATATATATATATATATATATATATATATATATATAATTAGCCTTATAAATTAAATAAATGATGGAAATTATGTTAGTATTAATGGTGAGCGCTACATCAGTATGCTAACAGAATATCTTTAGCCTGAACTAATAAATGTGGCTATAAACAATGTATTCTTTCAACAAGACGGTGCGACTTGTTACACATCTCGCCAGACAATTGATTTATCACAAGAAATGTTTCCTGACGAAATGGTGATGTTAACTGACTACCAAGATCATGCGGTCTTACGTCTTTGGATTACTTTTTGTGGAGGTTATGTTAAATCACATATGTCCACAAATAAATCCTGAACAATTATTACCTTAAACGAAACCTTCAGGCCATTACTGAAAATATATCACGCGATATGTCTGAAAGAGCATCAGAAATTGGGTCTCCCGAATGTATTCCATCAGACGATACCGATCCAAACTCCGCCATAACGGGTCCCAAGCCCGACTGAGAAAGGAGGTGGGAGCATGGAGTTACCCTAAATGGCTAGTAATACCAGTGCGTCTGAGGAAGTAGGTAAAAGGTATGACATAGTTAGATTCGCAGCATAGCTGTGAGAACTCCGGCATGCCACTTTTAGCTGAAAACTCCAACCCTTTTCTCACCAGGATATAAGGATGAAAAATAAACACCATTTTATTTAGGGCTGGTCCTCCAGGTTAGGAATTGGGCGATGTGTTAACAACTCATCCTCGAAAAACCCAGATTTGTTTCAAAAACACCGCGTCGGACTGGATTGATTCAATGGCCACACAAATGAAAAATGGACTATTCCTTGGGATCTTGGAATGTGCGACCCTTGTACAGAATGGGAGCAGTGAGAGCGCTCCTGGAACATTGAGAATGTACAACATAAACATTACTGCACTTTAATAAATAAAATTGTTAGGTAGCTGGATAACCGACATTAGATCGCACATAATATTCTAAAGTGTTACCAACCCACCAAGTTACCAACTTCCGACCCGTCAATGAATAAATGTGTGCAATCCGCATCAAGACAAGGTTCTTTAATATTTGGCTTATTATTGTCTAAGCCCCAACGGAAGACAAAGACTATAAAGTTTTCTACATCACCTTAGAACTAACATTCGACTTCTTTCCGTCGAACGTTATTAAAATAGTATTAGGTAACTTTAACGCAAAAATGGACAAGTCAAGTCAATGGACAAAGACTAGTTGAAAAAATACGGAACGAAGCATGAAACACTGCAAAGATTTTCAAATTGGAGGACGCGGGCAGTGAACCGAGAATGGAAGGATGGGGGTGGAGTATACAGAATGCGAAGGCCCGATTTGGGCTGTAGCGCTATCGTAAGTAAGTAAGTAAGTATGTCGAAGCCGATGTTTGAAAATTGCTAGATTATCGCTTGTAGTTATATTATTGCTACAATATTATACTATTGTGCATTACTTAAAAGTTCTGACTCTCTTATTGGAAAGCCTTCTAAGTAATAAAATTATTTAATTTAATAACGGTTATTTAGGGCCACTATGTACATGTATAAACAGTAATATGTATATTTTCTTCTCCTGGTTATTTTAATCAGAAAATCAATTAAGTGAAAGTTAAAAATCCGGTTGTCTTCCTAATTTAAAACATCCCTATTGGATTTAACTTAAACAAAGATTAGAATAATTTCATGATGTAACAACACAAATCCCTTTTGGATCAAAACTGTACCAGTCCAACTATTTATTATGCAGCTAGCTATCCAGCAACGGAGGCTGATCGAAACAAAAGGAATATAATACATTCGAACGTGCAAATCCACGTCTAAAATGTCACGAGTATGAACATATAATATTCTCTTTAGTCCCATCGCAGTTTCGATTCGTTGGCAATCCATGTTTTGATATACGTTTCCCTTCAAGTTTTTGAAAAAGGATCAATATATGTAAAATGTATTCTGCTTTCGAAAATACAGGGTACTCCAATAATATTGGCATTTAATAAACATTTACGAGCAACATGAGCGACCGTTATTTACAGTTATTAGAGTACGTTACGCTCTACGTACGGCTCGCTCTTTCAAGTACCTTTCAATCAAACGTATATCGAGATTTCTTTTAATATCCACCATTTATGTTCATATTTAGAACCGATGTAATTTAACATGACCATGGCATTCATGTCTGCTACATCAAGGTGCCTATAAAAAGTTTAAGAGACCACATCCTAGTGATTCCGACAGTATAATAAAATGAGGATATTTGGTCTATTGTGTACACACCCCTTTTAGTATGCTTTCAATACAAATTCATGATATATTTATAACCGTATGGGCGTGCGTATGTGCGTGCGTGTGTGTGTGCGGGAGTGTATGTATGCGTGTGTGTGTGCGTGTGTGTGTGCGTGTGTGTGTGCGTGTGTGTGTGCGTGTGTGTGTGTGTGTTTGTGTGTGTATGTGTGTTTGTTTGTGTATGTGTGTGTGTGTATATATGTGTGGGTGTGTAGGTGCGTGCGTGCGTGGGTGCGTGTGTGTGCGTGCGTGTGTGCGTGTGTGCGCGTGTGCGTGTGTGTGTGTGTGTGTGTGATCAGAACACTATCGCTACCAGTTCTTATAGACATTATATTTGTTCAGAAATAGACCAGATCAGATATATATATATATATATATATATATATATATATATATATATATATATATATATATATATATATATATATATATATACATATATACATATATATACGAGCATTATGTATAATGTATAATGGCGTGAGTTGTGTGCGATCACGACCCGTCATTAAAATGGCCAGTTGATCTGGTCTGGCCCCCATCGTCTCTCCGAACTGGCTTTCCTTGCGTTCGTCTAGAGCTCGGCTGATGACAGCTGAAAGGCTAGAAACCGGTCCCGAGAGACACGTGACGTCGCATGGTAGACAGTTCGGCGAAGGCGATCGGTGGCACCACGTGGAGAAAGGGGTGAAATATTTCTGTAATATTTTCCCTCCACGGTTCCGTTACTCTACCTTGTGGGCATACCTGGTACTATACCCGAGGTTCCAGGCAGAATGTTACGAGCGGTCCTGACTGCTACGAGCATTCGCCGTATGATGGCGTGAGTTGTGTGCGATCACGACCCGTCATTAAAATGGCCAGTTGATCTGGTCTGGCCCCGATCGTCTCTCCGAACTGCTTTCCTTGCGGTCGTCTAGAGCTCGGCTGATGACGGCTGAAAGGCTAGAAACCGGTCCCAAGAGACACGTGACGTCGCATGGTTGACAGTTCGGCGAAGGCGATCGTTGGCACCACGTGGAGAAAGGGTGAAAGATATCTGTAATATTTTCCCTCCACGGTTCCGTTACGCTACCTTGTGGGCATATATATATATATATATATATATATATATATATATATATATATATATATATATATATATATATATATATATATATATATATATATATATATCATCATCATCATCATCATCATCATCATCAGCCCGTATCGATCCACTGCAGGATGAAGGCCTCTTCAGCATGCTTCCAACCTTCACGGTCCTGGGCTTTCCTCTGCCACTCGGGTCCAATATACTTAACGATGTCATCAGTCCATCGTGCTTTCGGTCTTCTTCGCGGACGTTTGCGATCAAGCGGTATCCACTCCAGGATTGCCTTGGTCCATCTGTCGTCCCATCGCCTCGCTATATGGCCTGCCCATCTCCATTTCAACTGTTTTACTCTTCCAATGATGTCACAGACTTTTGTTTGTTCCCTGATCCATGCGCAGGACTTTCTGTCTCGTCTTGTAATGCCAAGCATACATCTTTCCATTCCCCTCTGTGCCACCCGAAGTTTTTGAATTGATTGCGATGTGAGTGTCCAGGTTTCACTTCCGTATGTCATAACGGGTAGAACGCACTGATCGAATACTTTTCTTTTCAGGCAAAGTGGGAGTCTGCTCTTAAACACTATGTTGAGCCTACCAAATGCCTGCCAGCCACATTTAACACGCCGTTCCACCTCCCGGGCGGTATTCCCCTCCATGGAAATCCTCTGCCCAAGATATACAAAGCTGTCCACAATCTCTAAATCCCTTCCTAAAACTGAAATTCTTCTGTCCTGAGCGAAGTTATTGAACATAACCTGACTCTTTTTCAGGTTTATTTTCAAGCCAAATGGTTCGCCAGCCCTTTGCAGTTCTTGTATGCGTCTTTGCAGCTCCTCCGGGTCTTGTGAAATGAGAATAATATCATCTGCAAATCTAAGATGGTTTAAGTTTGCACCATTGATCTTTACCCCATCCTGTTCCCAATCCAGTTTACGGAATACTTCTTCAAGGCCAGCCGAGAAAAGAATAGGCGATATTGCGTCACCCTGCCGTACACCTCGTTCTATATTAATTCCCACTTCAAGATCATCAAGGTGAATTGTGGCTGTAGCTCCATCATATATCGATTCTAATAGGTTTACATAGGCTCTCTCTACACCTTGGCTAAGCAGTGCATCCATTATCGCATGCTTTGAGATGGAATCAAATGCTTTTTCGTAGTCGATAAAAGCCAAGCACAGTGGCATGGTGTATTCGTTGTGCCTTTCTATGACCTGCTGTACAACCTGGATGTGATCCATTGTACTGAATCCACTTCTGAATCCTGCTTGTTCTCTTGGTTGTGCGTCATTCAGTTTTTTTAATATTCTTTTAGAAATTATCTTAGTGAAAACTTTGTACATCACTGATAGGAGGCTTATATATATATATATATATATATATATATATATATATATATATATATATATATATATATATATATATATATATATATATACATATATATACAAGGTAGCGTCTCACAAAAACAGGACTTTTTAAAAATAACACTAACCAACTTTTAGTGGCGTCATCTTTTGACAGGTCGCTAGACATCGCTAGAAATGTCTATCCTTTATTAACGTTCTGACAAAATTTGACTGACAATTTTGTTCTGATATCCGAATCATTCACACAAATCACAAAGTTAACGCGCTATATGTGTTTATACTATCGGTCGAAAAATGAAAATCGAACTAAGAGTTTTAATAATAAGTTTTGTTTTAATCTTGGTAAAACATTCACCGAATCGTTTCAATCATTATGAACAACATCATTAATGAGTTGAGGATTGTTTATCCCATGGCAGAGTCCACGAGTGGTTTTAACGATTCAAAGAAGATCATGGGGACATCCTGGTTCGAAACATTTAGTGGTTACTCAAAGTCACATTTAAATTCTGCGTTAATTTATAAAAAATCAGCCAAAAACTTTATTGCGGTATATGAAAACGGAATTGGACATGTACAAAAATTCAATTCATCGCATTTTGACCGATCTTTCAGAACTTCAGAAGGTTTGTGCACGCTTTGTTCCACACGAATTAATTGACGATCAAAAATTGCTTCGAATTTAACATTACTAGGACTTGATTAAAGAGTCGAAAATGGACGCAAACTTCAAATGCGGCGTTATTACTGTTGATGAGACATGCTGTTTTCAATATGATCCAGAAACCAAGCGTCAAAGTGCCGAATGGCAGCACCCGAGCGAGCCAAGAAGTTAAAAATCAAACAATGTTGATTTGTTTCTACCATTCGGAGGGAATTATGCACAAGGAGTTCGTTTTACCTGGTCAAATGGTCAGTGCTGTATTTTATCTTGATATTATGAAGCGTCTGTTGTCGCCTATTCGTCGTGTGTGGCCACAATACCGTCCAAAAACAGCTGGCGCTTGTACGATAATGCGCCGTCCCATCGCTCTACGGTCATCACTGATTGTCCAAAAATTGCATTTTAACTATCAATCATTTACCATACGTGCCTGATTTGACTTCCAGCCGCCTTTATCTCTTCAAAAAACTTTATCTACGGGGACAACGAGGACAGCGTTATGACGACATTGAAGCCATTCAAAAGGCATCGACCGACATCCTGGAGGGCATACCTTTAGCCGAGCTCAAAAATTCATTCGTGAACTTAATTGAATGTGAAAAACTTTGTATTGTCATGCAAGGAGGCTATTTAGAATAAAAATAATGGTTCTTGCCGAAAAAATGAATATTTGTGTTTTTCTGAAAAAGCCCTGTTTTCTGTGAGGCGCACCTTGTGTATATATATATATATATATATATATATATATATATATATATATATATATATATATATATATATATATATATATATATATATATATACGTACGTTTATAAGAGTGTAACTCTATGTACTACGTTAAAAAAAGTTGTCGATAGTTACTAGCAATTTCAGGGTTCCTGAAAAAAAAACTTATCTGACTTATCATCAAACTAGAATATGATTAGGTAGAAAGCATTGATCATATGTCTAAGAAGGCTATATAAGTCTAGACTAGGAAGGCTGTATAAGGATCTGTTTACTCTCAAATATTCATACTCTTATTATCACACATCTTCACACTAAAATTTGCCCAAAAATTTGGATTGAGACCCAAAAAGGATGCACAAGTTTTCTCATAACTACCAAAATGACTTAAAATATTAAAATGCTTCTAATCTTATAGTTAATACAATGATTATTCTGTATATTCCGTTACAAACAGTGCAAGTGAAACGAGACCCCGAAAAACTAAAAGTAAATAAGTAAATCTTTCTCTGCTCTTCAAAAAGAAAAACTACTAGTAAGTAAACTTACTATAAAAATACTTTTCAAATGGAGAGCTTCAAACAAAGAAAGCCATTTCTCTTTCTAAAAGGAAAAACTGCAACATAGACCGAAAAAATGATTAAGATTTATTTTGAAACTCGGAAAAAAGAGAACACGGATTTGATTTTAGCGTGCTGTACCAAATTTCAGCTGTTGGCAAATTGAAATATTACTTTGGCAAGATATATATATATATATATATATATATATATATATATATATATATATATATATATATATATATATATATATATATATATATATATATATATATACATATGTAATGGTGGCCTGACGTAACAAGATTCGGATCGATTCATATTTGGTTTTAATGTCGATATGAGAATTTCATTGTCAGTTGCGGGTTATTAAATCAAGCAAAATTACCATAATGTTAATTAAATTTGAATTATCAGTTTATTAAGCATATCGCATATTTAATGTCATTGTTATTTTCGATACTATTGTCGACTTTGAATATGAATTTGGTTTTTGGAATTTTGATGTCTGATCATTTATTAAAGATTAATACTGATAATATTATGTGCAAAAGCACCAAATAACTATACACTTTTAGTATTTGAATAATTCGTATGTAATCCTTTGCATTTAATTAGTTGGAAAATTTGATCATTCATTGACAATACTAACCTTCCGCATATTTCTGGGTCGGTGTTCTGTCAGTAAGGTAGCATAAAATAACAAATTTTGTTGTAGATTTTTATAGTGCTCTGAATTAATTTACTAATGAGACCAGGCCATTAAAAGCAAAGCACCACCATACTATTACAGAACCACCACGAATAATTCAGTTTTTTGGAAGATTTGTAGGCCGACTTTCTCTGCACATTCCTTGAGGACTTCTATCTGTTTGGGTTGCACTGTTTCATTGTCTGCGAATATGGCTAGGTCGTCTGCGAAGGCTAGGCATGAGATTTCTATGTTGTTTTTTTGGGTCGTCCAAGTCGTATTGATTTCCAGTGTCTTTGATTTTTCAGTCCTTTTTCCCATTCCTTTATGACTTTGTCCAGGACCAGGTTGAAGAGCCGAGCCTGAAACCATGCCAAGTCTTCTTGGCGTACTCCGGTTGTAATCAGGAAGGGTTTGGAAATTTCTTCCATAAATATCACATTAGAGGTTGTGTCGGTCAGTGCCTGCTTGATCAGCCTTGTTCTTCTAGGATGTTAAACAGAGATTTTCGCTAGATGCAGTCGTATACTTTCTTGAAGTCCACGAATGTGCAGATGATTGGGACATTCCTGATAGCTTTGTATTTCAGTATTGTTTTTACGTTAAAGATTTGTTCAGTGCATGAGCGACCAGGGCGAAAGCCTTTACTAACTTACTTTAAGAAGTCGCCAATTTTGTGTTCTAGTTGTTCGTGTATTCTCTGGAGAAGACATGCTGAGAGGATTTTGTAAATGACTTATAGTAAGGAGATTTCTCTGTAGTTGTTCACGTCTGTTATGTTTCCCTTCTTGTGCAGCGGGTGGATAAGAGTACATTTCCATTCATCTGACAACTTTTCTGTTTACCAGATGTTTGTGATAATTTGCGCGAGTTCCCGCAGTGAATTTAGTCCGAGGTTTTTCAATAGTTCCGCGATGATACCATCTTCACCGGATGTCCTGTTATTCTTTAGTTTGCGTATGTGCCTGTGGATTTCTTCCT